>JAPVLO010001414.1:0-114768 GCA_027257055.1 Cephalopachus bancanus | reverse complement strand
ATTTTTAAACAAAACAAATAGACCACCCCCGTGTGTAAGCCTCACTTCTTGCCTTCTTTTTTTAAAAAAAAGGTGCTGGGTGCAGTGGCTCATGCTTGTAATCCCAGAATTTTGGGAGGCAGAGGTGAGAGGACTATGTGAGCTCAGGAGTTTGAGACCAGCCTGAGCAACATGGTGAGACCTCACCTCTACAAGAAATCAAAAAATTAGCCAGGCATGGTGGTGCATGCCTGTAGTTCCAGTTACTTGGAAGGCTGAGGCAGAAGGATCACCTTTGCCCAGCAGGTCAAGGCTGCGGTGGCCGTGAGCGTGCCACTGCACTACAGCCTGGGCAACAGAGTGAGACTCTAACTCAAAAAAACAAAAAGAAAAAAAAAAGTAATGAAGGCCGATGTGAGAGAATTCCTTGAACCCAGGAGTTCAAGATCGGCCTAAGCAACATAGTGAGACCTTATCTCTACAAAAAGATTTTTAAAAATTAGCTGGGAGCCGGGCTCAGTGGCTCAGCCTGTAATCCCGCGCCTTTGGGAGGCTGAGGTGAGTGGATTGCCTGAGCCCGCGGGTTCGAGACCTGCCTGGGCAGCAAGACCTCATCTCTACAATAAACCCAAAAATCAGCCAGGCCTGGTAGCGCATGCCTGTAGTTCCAGCTTCTTGGAAGGCTGAGGCGGAAGGATCGCCAGAGCCCAGCAGGTCGAGGCTGCGGTGGCCGGGCGCGGCCACTGCACTCCAGTCTGGGCGACAGAGTGAGATTCCAACTCAAAAAAAAAAAAAAAATTAGCTGGGCATGGTGGCACATGCCAGCAACTCAGGAGGCTGAGGCAGAAGGATTGCATGAGCACAGGAGGTTGAGGCTGTGGTGAACCACGATCTTGCCACTGCACTCTAGCCTGGTCTCACAGTCACTGCAGCCTCTGCCTGCTGGGCTCAGACAACCCTTAGCCTTCCAAGTAGCTGGAACCACAGGTGTCGCCACCACATCTGGCTTTTAAAAAAAATTTTATTGTAGAGGCAAGGTCTCACCAAGTTGCCCAGGCTGGTCTCGAACCCCTGGGCTCAGGCAATCCTCTCACCTCTGCCTCCCAAAGTGCTGGTATTACTGGAGTGAGCCACCACGCCCACTCTCTTCCTGTTCATGTACTCGTTTTTAAATATACAAGTGCTGCCTGAATTCACTCTTGTAAGAATTGAATACAGTTCCATTGCTACTTTCCAGCCACATCCTGCATTAACCTTGCCATCAGCTCTCCCAATTCCTGCACAGTCACCAGCCAGGAACAAATATTTATCACTTGCCAATCAGCGGTAGACAATGAACCAAGCAAACAGTTCCCACATCCAAGGAATTTATATTCCACTGGAGAAAGACAAACAACAAGCATGTAAATGAGTACATACATAGAACAATTTTAGGTCTTAATAACTATTAGGAGGAAGATTTGAACAGTGAAAGCCGCCACATTGGTCACCTAGGGAAAGGCTATTCTTTTATTTTTTTAATTAAAAAAAATGTTTTTAAAAGAGCTAGGGTCTCTGTGTTGCCCAGTCTGATCTCAAACTCCTGGGCTCCTCTTACTTCGATCCCCCAAAGTGCTGGGATTACAGGTGTGAGCCTCTGTGCCCATCCCTGGGAAGACTATTGTAAGCATAAGGAAGAACAATCTCCAAAATCCTGAGGTAGGAAAGCACTTGGTGTGTCTGAGGGATGGAAAGAAAGGCCGGTATGTCTGGGGTATAGTAAATGAGGGAGATGGTATAGGGAGAGGAATTCAGAGAGGAGGTGAGGACACAGACCACACGAGCCTTTGAATTTTATTCTAAGTAAAGGCTTTGGTCTGAGTATAACTGGCACCATTGGATGGTTTTAAGGAAGGGAGTGATATGATCTGACTTATATTTCAGAAAAATCATTCGTCTGCTGTGTAGTGGGTGGTCTTGAAAAGTTCTTGGTTGCCTGGGCTAACGTTAGCATTGGAGAAGATGAGAGGTGACTGATTTGGGGCACACTGTACAAAAAGACTGCTGAGTGCTTCTATAGGAAATCACGGGATTGTTTTCAATCTCGACTACATTCTCGGTTAATGCCAGCACGTATTCTCTTGTTTCAGTTTAGGACACTTTCAGCTCTTTTTCCTTTAATAGCTTCTCCCCTGCCTCTTCCCTCTTCCCTCCAGAAGTTACCCTGCAGCTTCTGTAGAGAAACGGATGCCTCCCACCTCCACCCGTGGCATCTGGTCTCCACTTCTGGCCCTGCCCGTTCTCCACTGTGGACTTCAACTCTGTGTGTTCAGACTCAGAGTTCCCCTCTTGGCCCTCACTGCGGGTCCCATCCTGCTGATGTCCTCAGAGCTGCTGCCTCCTGACCTGTTGGTTCCTTCTCTGTCGTGGTCTTCACCTCATCTTGGGGACTTGTCCAAGTCTCTCCCAAATCCAAAAAGCCAACAGTCACTTCTTGGAAGGTCAGCCCTCTGTCCCCTCCTCCTAGCCACGCCTCCTGATGGGGAATCTGTGCCATCTTCATTGTCCCTGCCACCCATACACTGCTTGGCTGGCCTTCCCCCAAAGCGTTTTCTCCCAATCCTCACCAGCAATGGTCTAATAAATAGACGCATGCCTCAAAAAATAAACAAATAAAAACAAAAGGAGAGGATTGCCTGAGTCCAGAGGTTAGAGACTAGCCTGGGCAACTTGACGAGATTTTGTCTCTATAATAAATCAAAAAATTAGCCAGGCATGGTGGCAAGCACCTGTAGTTCCAGTTACTTGGGAGACTGAGGTGGAAGGATCGATCGCCTGAGCCTCGCAGGTCAAGGCTGCGGTAGCCATAAGTGTGCCACTGCACTCCAGCCTGGGAAACAGAGTGAGATTCCAACTCAAAAATAAATTTAAAAAATAGATGCATGTGGCTTTTCCTCTGCTCTTATCTTGTGTCAGCTCTGGCGAGTTAGCCTCCCTCTCCCTTTAGAAAGGGCTTCTCTTCCTGCTGGGCCCTATGTGCCTCTGGTTTCCTGGAACCCTGCAGCCAGCTGCACGTCTCGCCCAGGCTATGCTTCCTTCACCTTCATGGTGTTCCCTGGATTCTGGCCTGGCTTCTTCGATATTCTTACTCTGCAGGATCTCTGTGAATAATGGTCTCTACAAGCAGGGACAGCTACCCCACTGCTGACCACTCAAACCTCCCTCTCAGATCTTTCTCGATACTTTTCTCTCCTCTCCTCACAGCTCTTCTTTCCCATGGAGACCTCTTTTATTCGAGCCCTCCTTCTCTTCTTTCTCTCTCTCTCTCTCTTTCCGAGTAGGAGTGTCACTTTGTCAACCAGGCTGGAGGGCAGTGGCATACTCCTGGCCACCGCAGCTTCAAGCTACTGGGCTCCGGCGATGCTTCTGCCTCAGCCTTCCAAGTAGCTGGAACTACAGGCACACGCCACCATGCCAGGCTAATTTTTTTACTTATTGCAGAGATGGGCTCTCACCAAGTTGCCCAGGCTGGTCTCAAACCCGTGGGCTCAGGCAAACCTCTCACCTCAACCTCCCAAAGTGCTGGAATTATAGGCGTGAGCCACCATGCCCGGACTCCACCTACTTTCTTATCTGGACCACTGTGGTGGGTACCTCACTGATCTACCAGTTAACAATTGTTAATCCTCCTAATTCATCTTCTGTAAGCCACCCCGGTGATATTTTGTTTTGTTTTGAGTTGGGGTCTCAATCTGATGCCCAGACCAGAGTGTAGTGGCTTGATTATGGCTCACCACAGCCTCAACCTCCTGGGTTCAGGAGATCTTCTGTCCTTAACCTCACTGGTAACTGGCACCTCAGGTGCATGCCAACACAGCCAGCTGATTTTTGGATTTTTTGGAAGAGATGAGGTCTCACTATGTTGCCCAGGCTCGTTTCGAACTCCTGGCCTCCAACGATCCTCCTTCTTCGGTCTCCGGGAGTGCTGGGATTGCAGGTGCGAGACACCACACCTGACCCAAAGGAATCTTTTTGAATGACATGCCATTTTACTTTTAAAATCCTTCAACGTCTCTACACCCATAAACAACTTCTAAATTTCTTAGCTAGAATATTCTGCCAGACACGATGACTCACTCCTGTAATCCCAGCACTTTGGGAGGTGAAGTGTTAGGGACCAGTCTGAGTAACTGGGCAAGACCTCGTCTCTACAATAAATCAAAAATTAGCCGGGTTCGGTGACTCAGCCTGTAATCCTGCGCCTTTGGGAGGCTGAGGTGAGTGGATTGCCTGAGCCCGCGGGTTCGAGACCCGCCTGGGCAGCGAGACCTCATCTCTACAATAAATCAAAAAAAAATCAGCCGGGCGTGGTAGCGCATGCCTGTAATTCCAGCTACTTGGAAGGCTGAGGCGGAAGGATCGCCGGAGCCCAGCGGGTCGAGGCTGCGGTGGTCGGGAGCGGCCACTGCACTCCAGTCTGGGCGACAGAGTGAGACTCCGACTCAAAAAAAAAATTAACTAGGCTTGGTAGCGCGTGTCTGTGGTTCCAGCTACTTGAAAGACTGAGGTGAAAGGAGCACCTGAGCCCAGCAAATTGAAACTGTGGAGGCCATAAGCACACCATTGCACTCCAACCTGGGCGACAGAGTGAGATGCCAATTCAACAAAAAAAAGAAATCATGTCAGGCGTGGTGTCGCATGCCTGTCATCCCAGCACTTTGGGAGGCAGAGACGAGAGGATTGCCTGAGCCCATGGATTTAAAACCAGTCTGGGCAACTTGGCGAGACCTCGTCTCTACAATAAATCAAAAAATTAGCCAGGCGTGGTGGCGCGTGCCTATAGCTCCAGCTACTTGGAAGGCTGAGGCGGAAGGATGGCCTCAGCCAGCAGGTCAAAGCTGCTGCGGCATGAGCGTGCTACTGCGCTCCAGCCTGGGCGACAGAGTGAGTCTCCGACTCAAAATAAATAAACAAATAATGTTTTAAAAAGAAAAAAGAAATCGTCAAGAAGTTCAAAGGAGAGACAGCAGCACATTAAATGGAGCGCAGATCTCTCTGAGCGTGGGACGCCGTGGGACTGCATCGGTCACTCATCCACGAAGCCACTTTGCTTCATCCTAAACTGGGTGCTCTGCTCGATTTTTTGTTTTTGATAGTTTTTTGGTTTTGTTTTTGTTTGAGTTGGCGTCTCACTCTGCCGCCCAGGCTGGAGTGCAATGGCACGCTCGTGGCCACCGCAGCCTCGACCCGCTGGGCTGCGGCGATCCTTCCGCCTCAGCCTTCCGAGTAGCCGGAACTACAGGCGCGCGCTACCACGCCCGGCTGATTTTTTGATTTATTGTAGAGATGAGGTCTTGCTGCCCAGGCGGGTCTCGAACCCACGGCCTCAGGCAATCCACTCACCTCAGCCTCCCAAAGGCGCGGGATTACAGGCTGAGCCACCGAGCCCGGCCAATTTTTTTTCTGAGTCGGAGTCTCACTCTGTCACCCATGCTGGAGTGCAGTAACACATTCATGACCACCAGAGCCTCGATCTACAGGGCTCAGGCGATCCTTCTGCCTGTCTTCCAAGTAGCTGGAACTACAGGCACACGCCGCTACACCTGGCTAATTTTTAAAAATTTATTGTAGAGATGAGGTGTCACCAAGTTGCCCAGACTGGTCTGGAACCATGGGCTCAGGCAATCCTCTCACCTTGGCCTCCCAAGGTGCTGGGATTATAGGTGCGAGTCACCGCGCCTGGCCACTAGACCAGTTCTTAATCTTTTTTTTTTTTTTTTTTTTTTTTTTTTGAGTTGGAGTCTCACTCTGTCGCCCAGACTGGAGTGCAGTGGCCGCTCCCGGCCACCGCAACCTCAACCTGCTGGGCTCTAGCGATCCTTCCGCCTCAGCCTTCCAAGTAGCCGGAATTACAGGCATGCGCTACCACACCCGGCTGATTTTTTGATTTATTGTAGAGATGAGGTCTCGCTGCCCAGGCAGGTCTCGAACCCGCGGGAACAGGCAATCCACTCACCTCAGCCTCCCAAAGGCGCGGGATTACAGGCTGAGCCACCGAGCCCGGCTCAGTTCTTAATCTTTTGAGGTGGTCACTAATCCTTTAAATGATTGCATTTAGAGCTTCTTGAAGATCCATACCCACACAACATAAGGTTAGGAGTACAATCAGATACCTCAAATCCTCTCAGAAACCTATAACCTGAATCTATAGAGGCTCATGAACCCAGATTAAGAGTCTTATTGAGTGCTGGGCACAGTGGCTCATACCTATAATCCCAGCATTTTGGGAGGCTGAGGCGAGAAGATCACTTATGCCCAGGAGTTCAAGACCAGCCTGGGCCATACAAGAAGACCCTGTCTCTACTAAAAATTTAATAATAAATTAGCTGGGCTTGGTGGAGCTCGCCTGTAATTCCAGCTACTTGGGAGGTTGAGACAGGAGGATTGCCTGAACCCAGGCGTTTGAGGCTGCCATTAGTCATGATCCTGCCTGCATTCCAGCCTGGGCGACAGAATGTGACCCTGACTCAAAAAAAAAAAACTCTTATTGAGATTCATTTCAAATGCCACCTTCTCTACTAGAATTTCTGGCCCCTGATGGGCCATCCCTCTGTCGTTATAATAATCATTATAAATGGCAGATGCCAGGTACCATTTTTTGAGGGTTCACCATATATTAGACACACTTCAGAACTTAGTATTACTTGGTCCATTAGGTATTTTATTAACATGGTGAAGACCTAAGGTTTTAAGGACCAGGGCTTAAGAAAAGGGCTGAGGCCTCTGAGGTCTGCCCAGAGTCTCCTATCCTTCTAGAGTGACAGATCTCACCGCTTGAACCTGGAAGGAACAAAGATTGTGCTCTGTTCATTCTTGCATTCCCTGAGCTCTTCCAGCAGATGGGTTCTACTAAATAAATGATTGTTTGGAAGAGTGAATGCTTGATTCTACCCACAGCTGCTTTTTATAGCCCTAGCTCGGTTGATGCCTGGCATCCACCAATGATGACTGGAGAAAGCCAGGCTGCTACCTCCACAAAAGATGCCACATCCCCATCTCTGGGCTCTGGGACTCTCTTAGACTTGAGCTTGAGTTAGAGTAACAGCTCACAGATAGCCTTGAGTCAAACTTCATTCATTAAACTATCAGGTTACCAGGTCCAAGTATGTCTCTTCCTTAGACAATCTTCCTCTTCTCTATAGGCCTGACAGCATTTTCTTTTTTTTTCTTCCGAGTCTCACTGTTGCCCAGGCTGGAGTGCAGTAGCACGCTCACAGTCACTGTAGCCTTGACCTGCTGGGCTTGGCCTCAGCCTTCCAAATAGCTGGAACCACAGCTACTTGTGCTGCCATGCCTGGCTAATTTTTGATTTATTGTAGAGGCGAGTTCTCGCCAAGTTGCCCAGACTGGTCTCGAACCTGTGTGCTCAGGCAATCCTTTCACCTTGACCTTCCAAAGTGCTGAAATTATAGGCATGAGTCACTGCGTCCAGCTGACAGCTCTTTCAACTATTCTTCAGACGTTTCTGATAAGACATTGGTGGTTTTCTAACAAGTTTGTTTGTTTTTTATTTTTTTTGAGCCAGAGTCTCACTCTGCTGCCCAGGCTGGAGTGCAGTGGCATGCTCCAGTCACCACAGCCTCAACCTGCTGGGCTTACATGACCCTTCCACCTCAGACTTCCAAGTAGCTGGAACCACAGGCATGTGCCATCACACCCGGCTAATTCTTTGATTTATTGTAGAGACAAGGTCTCGCCATGTTGCTCAGGCTGGTCTTGAACCCCTGAGCTCAGGTAGTCCTCTCACCTCCGCCTCCCAAAGTGCTGGGAATACAAGCTTGAGCCACCATGCCTGGCCTCTAACAAGTTTTTTTTAAAGCAAGCAAACACAAATTTCAATCACTTGGAGTGACTATTTATCCTATAAACATTGCTGTGCTTTGGGACTTAGGCTTACCAAGAGTCTTGATATTTGGGTTTAAACGACTTAATGATGTTTGGATTCTTGGTTGGTTTATTTTTTTTCCTCCGATTTTATCTGAATGCCTACTGCTATGTAAACTATCCTATGGATGGAGCCTGGAAATGGTTAATTTTTCAGCTTTGGAAATAGTCATTGAGCTGCTGATTGGAATATCTGACCTCTCATCTAGGTAGCTCACTGTGATATATCCGTCCATGGTTCTGAGATTCACAAAGACACTAGACATGGAAGGCTGAAATGTTTGTTCATCCTTCGCCCCAGACTTGAAAACCCAACCCCCATCTGAGTTTTCCTAGCCAGCATGCTTGAACACGGTTTTCCCTGGGAGCTGCTAGGAGACTCAGGCTGTGGCTGAGGTCCCAGGCCTGACCCTGGTTTCAGGAACCCTGTGGCTCAGGACTGCTAGTTTTCAGCGGGTGCAGGATGCTGCTTGGCTGATTTCAATCTCTTCCAGGACAAACGTGTAGAAGTGGGGAGGACTGAGTTATGGGCAGTAGAAGGGCAGGGCAAAATGTGAGGTTCTGCTTTTCTTCTTTTGGAAGCTGCATCCACTGTAGTTAGCAAGAACCATCACGAGACCAAGACAAAGCTGTTTTTGCCTCTTTACAATAAGGAGCTACTATGAAAAAAAATAGATTGTTGAGGGAATAACTTTTGGGAACTTTTTGCTATTGTTATCAACAACATTAAGAGGCTCTTCTAAGGTCTTTCCAAGTGTCATAAATGACATAATAGTGATAACAAAAAGCCCCAGCTTATTTGGGGGTTTGCCACATTCCAAATACTGCGCTAAGGCTTTTAACACTTTTTGTTTTATTGAATTGGAGTTGCTTTCACCCCGGCTGGAGTGCAGTGGCATGCTCATGACCACCGCAACCTTAACCTGCTGGGGTCAGGTGATCCTTCTACCTCAGCCTTCCAAGTAGCTGAAACTACAGGCATGCGTCACCATGTCCAGCTAATTTTTTTTATTTACTGTAGTCAACTCTCACCAAGTTGCCCAGACTAGTCTTGAACCTCTGGACTCAGGCAATTTTCTTGCTTCCACCTCCCAAAGGATTACAGGCGGGGCCACTGCACTCAGTTTAATACATATTTTCTTATTCTCATAATAACCCTATGAGATGGATTTCAGATTTTCTTATCCATATTTTATGAAGGAGAAAACCAAATCACAGAGTTAAGCAATTTATTAAAAGACACGTGAGTTAACCGGGCTCGGTGGCTCAGCCTGTAATCTCGCACTTTGGGAGGCTGAGGTGAGTGGATTGCTTGAGCCCACGGGTTCGAGACCCGCCTGGGCAACTTGGCGAGACCTCATCTCTACAATAAATAAAAAATCAGCCGGGCGTGGTGGCACATGCCTGTAGTTCCAGCTTCTTGGAAGACTGAGGCAGAAGGATCACCTGAGTCCAGCAGGTCAAGACTGTGGTGGCCATGAGCATGCCAATACACTCCAGCCGGAGTGACAGAGTGAGACTTCAACTCAAAAAAAACCCTCATTTCTATAATAAGTCAAAAAATTAGCTGGACATTGTGGCACATGCCTGCAGTTCCTGCTACTTTGAAGGCTGATGTGGAAGGATCCACTGAGCCCAGCAGGTTGAGGCTGTGGTGGCCATGAGCGTGCCACTGAGCTCTAGCCTGGGCAACGGAGTGAGACTCCAATTCAAAAAAATAAAAATAAAAATAAAAAATAAGAAAAGCCACCTGTAAGACAGGAGATAGCTAGAGAAAGGCTAGGCAGACAGATAGGCGAGTCCTCTGGTAGCAATATAGTGAACTCCTAGCAGGCCTCTCAGGCTCAGCATTGGTAAACAAGCCCCCTGAAAGCCTCTCAAGCTAGAGCTAAAGTCCTCACTGCTGGGATTGAAAAGCAACCAATCAAAACAGCAACAACTCACAGCTAGTGCTAGCCAATCAGCTTGGACTTAGGGCTATATAAGCACCAAGCTTTCAGCCCCAGATGGGCAACCCCTTTGGGCGCCCTCCCAGTGTGGGAGCTTTCCTGTTCTCAATAAATCCTGCTTTCTCACCTTGGCTGTCCATGTTCCTCATTCTTCCTGGGCATGAGACAAGAACCTTGAACCTGAAGAACTGCAACCTGAAGAGCTGCGGAAGATCAACAGAGTCGAAAAGTCATGCACCCCAGAGGCTGGCTTGCCAGTCGACAGAGCCAGCTGGACCAGGAGAGCTGCCAGAGGGAGGAAGACGAGACTCCGAAGCTGAGGCAGTCGGGGAGTAGGCTTGCCAGCCCCACCCCACCCCTAGTTGCAACACTCAGGGCTTAGCTTGCCAGCCCATTAGAGCTGACACCTGTGGGGCTAGGCTTACCAGCTCCTCCGCGACCCTCTGGGGCTTGGCTGGCTGACCCATTGGGCTGACACTCTTGAAGCCCAGGCCAACATGAAAAATTCACATCACCTGTACTGCCAGACCTTCCCAAAAGGGAAGGCACTGTGTCTAAGAGGTGGAAGAAATGACCCAGAGGTGATGGACGAGACATGGGCTTTATTCATTAGCTGACTTACAGGGGCGGTGGTCCATGAACAGCTGGCTGAGCAGGAAAAAACCACTCCTGATTGTAAAAGGCACACAGGTTATACGGTGTTTTATGCAGGATGGAGTGTGGGCCGTGAAAAGACTGGGGCTTCTTTTTTTTTAGAGTTGGGAGTCTCACTCTGTTGCCTAGGCTGGAGTGCGGTGACACAGTCATGGCCACCACAGCCTCAACCTGCTGGGCTCAGGCGATCCTTCCACCTCAGACTTCCAAGTAGCTGGAACTACAGGCACACACCACCATGCCTGGCTAAATTTTTTGATTTATTGTAGAGACAAGGTCTCACCATGTTTCCCAGGCTGGTCCTGAGCCCCTGGACTCAGGCAGTCCTCTTGCCTCAGCCTCCCAAAATGCTGGGATTACAGGCATGAGCCACTGCACCCAAACACTGCACCTGGTGAAAGCTGGGGTTTCTGGTACACAGGCACAGTGGGAGAAGACGGTTTACATATCCATGGCATATACACAAAATGGCTATGAATTCTCTCTAGGGGTGGAATTTTTCGTTTTAAAATGAACTAGAGGGGCCGGGCTCGGTGCCTCAGCCAGTAATCCCGTGCCTTTGGGAGGCTGAGGTGAGTGGATTGCCTGAGCCGACGGGTTTGAGACCCGCCTGGGCAGCGAGACCTCATCTCTACAATAAATGAAAAAATCAGCCGGGCGTGGTAGCGCACGCCTGTAATTCCGGCTACTCGGAAGGCTGAGGCGGAAGGATTGCCGGAGCCCAGCAGGTCGAGGCTGCGGTGGCCGGGAGCGGCCACTGCACTCCAGTCTGGGCAATCGAGTGAGACTCCAACTCAAAAAAAAAAAAAAGAACTAAAGGGGAACTAAAGGCAAGCAGATGTTCTGGGCCTTGATCCAGGCTTGCAGATCTGGTCTGAACCAGACTGGGGCGCAAACTGCCTCAAGGAAGGGTGCTCTAGAACTTTCGCTATACATAACTGCAGGATATGGCCAGCAGGCGCTGAAGACTCGCTGGACTTGCCTGCACAGGCATGGAGCCCGAGGGGAAGGGGACATCCCAGGTTGCCCACCCCCAGGATGCCTCCCCAGCATCGTGCCTCCTGCTTGGGGCCACACACAGGGTGCGCCCATGCTGTCACAGAGTGTGTGTCGCCCTGCACCTGCACTTTTCACACTGGCCTCCTGATGGGATGCTCCTGCTTTCTGTTCTCCTGTTAATTCTACAGACCAAGACCAGATTAGATTTTCTCAAAATTGCTTTAATCTTTTCCCTAACTACTTAGTTGCCAAAGAGAACAGGATAATGTGCACAATCCTTTTTTAAATTTGCTTAATTTTTTTTTTTGTAAAGATGAGATCTTGCTATGTTGCCCAGGCTGGTCTCAAACTCCTGGGCTCAAGCAATCGTCCCGTCTTGGCCTCCCAAAGTGCTGGAATCACAGGCATGAGTCACTGTGCCCAAACTCTTTCTGATTCTCAGATGCTCTGATGTTACAGAATATCCCTTCCACAGCATCTAACCTGTAGTTGAGGAACCTAAGAAACCTGGAGCTAAAATCAGGAGCAGAGATGTAAACTTTGAATGAACCTATATAAAACCTTATGAATATTTTCTACCTTCATTAAAATAAAGCAGTAAAGAAAGCTTTTTTTTTTTTTTTTTTTTGAGTTGGAGTCTCACTCTGTTGCCCAGGCTGGAATGCAGGGGCACACTCACGGCCATCCCAGAGTTGACCTGCTGGGCTCTGGCGATCCTTCCACCTCAGCCTTCCAAGTAGCCTGAACTACAAGTGTGTACTACCATGCTCAGCTAATTTTTTTTTTTTTTTTTTTTGAGTTGAAGTCTCACTCTGTCGCCCAGGCTGGAGTGCAGCCTCGACCTTCTGGGCTCCGGCGATCCTTCCGCCTCAGCCTTCCAAGTAGCCGGAATTACAGGCATGCACTACCACACCCAGCTGATTAATTTTTTTATTTATTGTAGAGAAGAGGTCTCGCCAGGTTGCCTGGGTTGATCTTGAACCCTCGGGCTCAGGCAATCCACTCGTCTCAGCCTCCCAAAGTGCTGGGATTACAGGCTGAGCCACTGAGCCCGGACTATTTTTTAAATTTTTTGTAGAGACAAGGTCTCGCTATGTTGTCTAGGCTTGTCTTGAACTCCTGGGCTCAAGCAATCTTCGTGTCTTGGCCTCCCAAAGTGCCGGGATTATAGACATGGGCCACCATGCCTGGCTTGATCTCTCTTCTTGATAAGCTCCATGTTTACTAAACACCATTTTTATAAAGCTGCAAAAAAAGTTATGCTGAGAAAAAATGCTGTGGCATATTTCAGAGATTTTTTTGAAGAGGGGAGAGGAATACCTTTAATTATTTTTTGACTGAGTTGAAAGTGACAAGGGGAGACCATGACAAGTTTCACCTGTTCCCTGTCTATCCACTCCATCTCTGTCTCATACCCTGGCTAAGAGGTGGCTTCCCAGAAAGGATTGCCAAAAGAGTAGCCACAGTTTGATCCTTCCTGCACTGGGGGAGGCCAAACCCTTGAGTTTCCTTCTAACTCCAAGGTGCTATGATCTGGTCATTGATAGCCACTAAGCCACAGTGACTATGGTCAGGTAATTGTCTTACTTAGGCCTCAGGTTTTTTGTCTATAAAATTAGCATATTCACTCGGGTTATCTCAGAAGTCTTTTTGTAGATCTAAAAGCATATGGCCAAGCTACATGGCTCACGCCTATAATCCCAGCACTTTGGGAGGCTGAGGCAGGGGAATTGCTTACGCCCAGGAGTTCAAGACAAACCTGGACAGCATAGCGAGACCTCATCTCTACAAAAACCAACAAAAATAAAAAAATTCACTGGGCGTAGTAGCATGTGCCTGTAGTCCCAGCTAGTCGAGAGGCTGAGGCTGAACGATCGCCCTGAGCCTGGGAGGTCGAGGCTGCCATGAGCTGGGATTATGCCATGGCACTCCAGTTTGGGCAAGAGTGAGACCCTTTATCACAAAAAAAAAAGAGGCCAGGCTCGGAGGCTTAGCCTGTAATCCGGCGCTTTGGGAGGCTGAGGTGAGTGGATTGCCTGAGCCCGCGGGTTCGAGACCCACCTGGGCAACTTGGCGAGACCTCATCTCTACAATAAATCAAAAATTAGCCAGGTGTGGTAGCATGAGCCTGTAGTTCTAGCTACTTGGAAGGCTGAGGCAGAAGGATCGCCGGAGCCCAGCAGGTAGAGGCTGCGGTGGCTGGGAGCGGCCACTGCACTCCAGTCTGGGCAACAGAGTGAGACTCCAACTCAAAAAAAAAAGAAAGAAAAAAGAAAAGGCATATGGCCATAGGAGTATAGCAAAATGCTAACAAAGGTTGCCTCTGGGTGTGGGTGGTGTCTTTTCTTCCATTAAGGTATTTTTTGCGCAGGTACTTTCCAGACTGCCTGTAATTCATACAGTGGAAACACGGACAGTAAACTGTTAAAGCGGGCCCACATGGAAGGCTGAGGCACTCCATTGCAGCTGTGCTCAGAGTCGCACAACCTCAGCTTTGTGCCCTCCCAGCAGCTGGGGAGTGCGGTGGCTCTTGGGTGGTTCACAGAATAGCGGGTGCACAGGTTCCCGTCCTTACTTTATTACTCAGAGTAGCCTTCACTGCTGATGAGAAGTTTCTGTCCCAATGGCCCTGGAGTCTGGGCTTCTCCACCTCACTAACCAGCTGGGTGCCCTGGAGCAAGTCAACCTTTAGGCCTCATTTAAGGTCCTATGACTCACTGTCACCTGAGGCCAAGGAGAAGAGTCTTAGCTATCAGAGCACCACCCTTTGTCCCCAGGACCTTTCTCCCACCCTCCCACCTGTCCTGCCCTGGAGGGTTTCCATCCAGGCAGCTGCCAGGCTGCCCTGGACAAGTCTGTCTGGTTCCCTGCAATGGGGGGAGCAATCCCTGCCCACGCCTACTGGAAGCCCTGAACATGCCCCTTTCTGCAACTGCAGAGAACCCCATTAATGTTTAATTTCAGTCACAATAACCTGAAACAGATTCTCAGCATCTCCCAGCACCACTCCCGCTCTGGCAAAAACAAAGAGGAGGAAAAAAAGGAAAGGAATTGTACTTATGTTCAGCTGCAATTTACTCAGCAGAGTGATTAATCAATTAATTATTCCGTTCATTGAACTACTCAAAAGCATTTTTGACTATTTACCATATGCCTCCTTGTAGTGTTGGAGGGATGGAGCTGCTAGAGCCGGAAGGCTTGCGCGGAAATGTGATCTGGAGAGTTGACAGAGACACATTTACAAATGGACCTGGTGCCAGCCCTGGGACTGGGGCCGGCAGGGCTCTGTCTCCCACTGCAATAGCCACAAACGGAAGGAGTTCTTAAGCTATTTGTGACCCTCCAGTCTTTCTCACATGATTTCTTTATACAACCAGCAGTGATCACTTGGAAGTGAAAATGTGCCTAAAGTCCTTCCTTGCTTAGAATGTTTAGGCTTCCCCTGCTCTGAAGGGAAAAGTGCTTCCAACAGCACAGGAGGCCCCGCACAAAGAGGTCTCAGCCACTAACTCAGCCTCCTTTCCCTCCCTGGTCCTTGCTTCAGACTTCTTCCTTCTGGCCACCAAACTGTGACCTACTCCCCAGGGCGTGAACAGCCTCTCATTTGGACCTCCAAAGTGGACCACTTTGCCGGGTCCCTTCTCCAAACTGCCTCCTCCTGTACATACATTAAACGAACCACTATCAACCATGCGCAGCAGCTCACGCCTGTCATCCCGGCACTTTGGGAGGCCGAGGTGAGAGGATTGCCTGAGCCCACGGGTTCAAGACCACCCTGGGCAACTTGGCAAGACCTCATCTCTACGATAAATCAAAAATTAGCCAGGTTTGGTGGTACGTGCCTGTAGTTCCAGCTACTTGGAAGGCTGAGGTGGAAGGATCACCTCAACCTAGTAGATCGAGGCTGTGATGGCCGTGAGCGTGCCACTGTACTCCAGTCTGGGCAACAGAGTGAAACTCCAACTCAAAAAAAAAAATTAGTGGGCTCGGTGCCTCAGCCTGTAATCCTGCACTTTGGGAGGCTAAGGTGAGTGGATTGCCTGAGCCCGCGGGTTCGAGACCCACCTGGGCAACTTGGCGAGACCTCATCTCTACAATAAATCAAAAATCAGCCGGGCATGGTAGTGCGTGCCTGTAATTCCGGCTACTCGGAAGGCTGAGGCAGAAGGATCGCCGGAGCCCAGCAGGTCGAGGCTGCGGTGGCCGGGAGCGGCCACTGCACTCCAGTCTGGGCGACAGAGTGAGACTCTAACTCAAAAAAAAAAAAAAAATTAGCCGAGTGTGGTAGCGTGTGCCTGTAGTTCCAGCTACATGGAAGGCTGAGGCGGAAGGATCGCCGGAGCCCAGCAGGTTGAGGCTGCGGTGGCCGGGAGCAGCCATTGCACTCCAGTCTGGGCAACCGAGTGAGACTCCAACTCAAAAATAATAATAATTAAAAAATAAAATTAGCAGGACATGGTGGTGCACACCTGTAGTCCCAGCTACTTCGAAGGCTGAAGTGGAAGTCATCATGCCACTGCAGTGTAGCCTGGGCAACAGAGTGAGACACCCAACTCCAAACAAACAAACAATCGGAACCATCACGGACCGCCAGAATGCTCTGACCTCATAACTCGACTTCTGCATATCTCTACCCTGTATTCACCCCACTGCATTAGAAATCTCTGCTGAATTTTGTGTCTTCACTCACTGCAAGCCCAAGAGGGCTGTCTTTGTTAATATTTGTAATTCTGTTATGGTCTGAGTAATGCTCGGCTGCTCCCCTTGATTCCAATAAATCAAAGGGGCAGGTAACTGGTAGAAGGAAGTTTATTTCTGAGTTCAAATTCAGGGAGCAGAGCCAGACTCGAGATCTTTTTTTTTTTTTTTCTTTTGAGTTGGAGTCTCACTCCATGCCCAGGCTGGTATGCAGTGATATGCTCATGGCCACCCAAGTGTCGACCTGCTGGGCTCCAATGATCCTTTCACCTCAGCCTTCCAAGTAGCTGGAACTACAGGCGCATGCTACCACACCTGGCTAACTTTTTTTTTTTAATTGTAGAGATGAGATCTCCACAAGTTTCCTGGGCTGGTCTCAAACCCTCAGGCTCAGACAATCCACCACTCTCCTCAGTCTCCCAAAGTACTGGGATTATAGGCTAAGCCACTGAGCATGGCCTAGGTCATTCTAAAATGGTTCTGCTCACCCTCCAGGCTTTTACAGTTTACTTTTATAAGTCCAGAGTCGTTAGTACCTATACATAGCCACGTGACCACTAGAGCATTGTATAGAACTTGAGTTTCAGCCATATCGATAGTGACTTTTCTGGTCCAGACTTCCTGGCGCCAGGTATCAGAGGTATCTCATAGCTTTTATCAGTAGGGTCCAGCATGTGTTAATCAAGCTTGCCATAGAGTAAAGGGAATGTACAAGGCCTAAGACATCATGTATTACACAAAAGTTATACAAATCACAAAGCTTACTATTACATTGATACAAAAGTTATACAAATCACGAGGCTTACGATTACATTGATACTATATTATTCAAACTTATAACCACTCAGAAAAAGGGAGTAAATGGAGATTTGCATCTTTCAGTTGATTGGGCATAGTCTACAGGGAAGTCAAAAATCCCCTGAAGTTACTTACTGGGAGAGTATAGGAGATAAGGGGAAGCGCACCTTTTATATGCTCTCAGGAATATTGTACAGGAATGTATAGGAGTGCTTGCGCCCTGCCCATGCTGTTCTTTAGGGGCTATGACAAAATGGACAGACATTAGTGGGTCTCTGTATCAATTCTAGCACCCAGCATAGATAGATCTGAATTAAAGTGAGCCTTCAATATGTGTCAGTTGACTGAATTAATTTGGGATATGTAATTGCATACCTGTGCTTATCATCGTTTTTAGTGTAGAGAGAGAAGGCAAGAGTCTAGACCTCTGAATCCAGAAGATAAGAAGAGAAACCAGCTGGGTGCGGTGGCTCATGCCTGTAATCCCAACATTTTGGGAGGCTGAGGTGAAAGGATTGCCTGAGCCCAGAGGTTGAGACCAGCCTGGGCAACATGGCGAGACCTTGTCTCTACAATAAATCAAAAAATTAGCTGGGTGTGGTGGTCCACGCCTGTGGTTCCAGCTACTTGGAAGGCTGAGGTGGAAGGATCGCCGGAGCCCAGCAGGTGGAGGCCGTAGTGGCCATGAGTGTGTCACTGTACTCCAGCCTGAGCGACAGAGTAAGACTCTGACTCAAGAAAAAAAAAAAAGAATAGAGCAGAGGCCAGGTAAGGTGGGTCACACCTGTAATCCCAGCACTTTGAGAGGCCAAGGCAGGAGGATTGCTTGAGCCCAGGACTTGAAGACTATCTTGGGCAACATAGGGAGATTTCACCTCTACAAAAAAAATTACAAACTTAGCCAGGCATGGTGGTGCATACCTGTTGTCCCAGGTACTGGGGAGGCTGAGGTGGAAGGATCACCTAAGCCCAGGAGGTCAAGGCTGT
This sequence comes from Cephalopachus bancanus, assembly GCA_027257055.1. Lineage (NCBI taxonomy): Eukaryota > Metazoa > Chordata > Mammalia > Primates > Tarsiidae > Cephalopachus > Cephalopachus bancanus. Next base: position 96,781 of record JAPVLO010001414.1, on the reverse strand, counting down.
GGTGAGCCGTGATCATACCATTGCATTTCATCCTAGGCAACAGAGGAGTGAGACTTTGACTCAAAAAAAAAAAAAAAAAAAAGCTGAAAATGTCTTTTCATTGATGCTTACTCCATAGATCGTTAGGCTTAGGTAAAAATATCCATTTGCAGCATTTGGCATAGTGTCTGGCCTTTTGTAAGCAATCAGTAAAAAAAATTTTTTTTGAGTCGGGTATCTCACTCTGTTACCCAAGCTGGAGTGCGGCGGCATAATCAGGGCTCACTGCAGCCTTGACCTCCTGGGCTCAAGCGATTCTTCCACCTCAGCCTCCTGGGTATCTGGGACTACAGGTGCATACCACCACACCCGGCTAATTTTTTTTTTTTTTTGTAGAGACGAGGTCTCACTATGTTGCCCAGGCTGGGCTTGAAGTCCTGTGCTCAAGTGATTCTCCTGTCTTGGCTTCCCAATGTGCTGGGATTACAGGTGTGAGCCACCACAACCAGACTGTTGTTGTGAATGAGCTGTGCTAGCAATTTTGTTGTGACTTTTCCCTAGGACCCTGGTCATTCCTGGGCTTTGCTCTGGTCATTCTGCTCACTGTGGTAGCTGTTTGCTAGCTCCCAATGCTCTTTGTTCCTGCAGGGGAGCTCTTAGAGAAATTGCTGTCTGAACATTTTCAGGATGCAACTGTCCCCAGTGGGAAGAAGCTTCTGGAGCTACGGACTTGGCGAGCTGCTAATGAAGATGGTGGAATCCCACGCTTTGCTGTAATCTCATTTTCACCACCTTAAGTAACAACTCTTCTCTCTTCATTTTCACTCTATTTTGGATATTCAAATCTGTCCTCACTGACTTCTTTACAAGCTCACTTTAGCTAATTGGATATATGATATGCTTTGTGTGTTTTTTTCTGTTCATGAATGTTACAGACAAATGTAAGCATGGTTAGACCGCACTTTGCCTAACTTTCCAAGTTCTATGTTGGATGGGCCAGAAGGTCAGGGAAGAGGATGAAATGTAATTCGGGAAGAAATTGTATAGATATGTTATGTCCTATCCTTTTTTTTTTTTTTTTTTTTTTTTTGAGTTGGAGTCTAACTCTGTTGCCCAGACTGGAGTACAGTGGCAAGCTCACAGCTAACGCAGCCTTGGCCTGCTGGGCTCAGGCAATCCTCCCTCCTCAGCCTTTCAAGTAACTGCAACTACAGGCGAGTGCTACCATGTCCAGCTTTTAAAAAATTTTTTTTTATTTTTATAGATACAAGGTCTCGCCAAGTTGCCCAGGCTGTTCTCAAACCCCTGGGCTCAGGCAATTCTCTTGCCTCTGCCTCCAAAAGTGCTGGGATTACAGGTGTCAGCCACCATGCCTGGCCTGTATTATCATTTTGGTGTATTTGATTAGCACCTATGCTCATGAGGAATACTAGTCAATTGTCCTACTTCTTGTAATGTCTTTGGTTTTGATACTAGAGTACTGCTGGTTTCATACAATGAGTTGGGAAGAGTTCCTTACTTTTTGATTCTCCGGAAAAGTTTGTGTAGGATTATGATTGTAGCATTCAAGAATGAACCAGGTGTGGTGGCTCATTCCTGTAATCCCAGCGACTTGGAAGGCTGAGGTGGGAGAATCACTTGAGGCCAGGAGTTCAAGACTCTCCCTTAAAAAAAAAATCATGGAAGGCTGAGGTGGAAGGATTGCCGGAGCCCAGCAGGTCGAGGCTGCGGTGGCCAGGAGCCTGGGCCTGGGTGACAGAGTGAGACTCCAACTCAAAAAAAAAAAAAAATCAATACATAAAAAAGAAATTTTTAAAAAGAATCAATACTTATTAGAGTAGGAAAAAATTGGGAAAGACTGAAATGGGTCAAAAAGATGACTGGGTGTGTCCTTTCTAGGTCATGACTCCAGGCTCTCTCAGCCTTCCTTTTTTTTGAGTTGGAGTCTCACTCTGCCGCCCAGCGTGGAGTGCAGTGGCACACTCATGGCCACCATAACCCTGACCTGCTGGGCTCAGGTGATCTTTCTGTCTCAGCCTTCCAAGTAGCTGGAACCACAGGTATGCGCCACCACGCTCAGCTAATTTTTTTATTTACTGTAGGGACGAGGTCTTGCCATGTTGCCCAGGCTGGTCTCAAACCCTTGGACTCAGGCAATCCTCTCGCCTCAGCCTCGCAAAGTGCTGAGATTACAGGCTTGAGCCACCATGCCTGACCCTCTCAGCCTTTCTTTGTCTTTGGGCTTTTTTACAATCCTATAAATTGGAGAAAATTGATACTAATGCAAATTATTCTTTCCCAAAGAAATGCAAATTAATTGTACCTGGTGGAATGCAATTTATTTTTGCCCCATGGATAGCCTATCTTGCATATATTGTAAAATCATTTTACATTATTGCCTATTTGAATTATCTTTTGAATCAGTTGTAGCATCTTACTGATTCCCTCATTAGAAAATGAGTTAGGCCGGGTGCCGTGGCTCACACCTGTAATCCCAGCACTTTGGGAGACAGAGGCAAGAGAATTGCCTGAATTCAGGGGATCAAGACCAGCCTAAGCAACTTGGGGAGATCTCGTCTCTACAATAAATCAAAAAATTAGCTGGTAGCTAGCCAGTAATGCACCAGTATCTAGCCACCAATGATAGGTAGAATCTGAAGACTTTCAGAGGGCAAATGGATATGGATAGGTGAGTTTACATAGGTAACTTTTTGGTTTTTTTGTTTGTTTTTTGAGTTGAAGTCTCACTCTGTAACCCAGACTGGAGTGCAGTGGTAACCTCATGGCCACCGCAGCCTCGACCTGCTGGGCTCTGGCGCTGCTTCCGTCTCTGCCTTCCGAGTAGCTGGAACTACAGGCGCGCGCTACCACACCCGAATGATTTTTTGATTTATTGTAGAGATGAGGTCTCGCCAAGTTGCCCAGGCGGGTCTCGAACCCGCGGCAACCCACTCACCTCAGCCTCCCAAAGCACGGGATTACAGGCTGAGCCACCAAGCCCGGCTTTTTGATTTATTGTAGATACGAGGTCTTGCCAAGTTGCCCAGGATGGTCTCAAACCCGTGGACCCGGATAATTCTCTCGTCTCCGCCTCCCAAAGTGCTGGGATTATAGGTGTAAGCCACCGTGCCTGGCTGGTCACTTTTCTCTAGTGAAAAAAGACTGAATTTATGATCCAGTCTATGTCTTTTCTTTTTCTTGAGTCAGAGTCTCACTCTGTCAACCAGGCTGGAGTGCAGTGGCATAATCACAGCTTACCACAGTCTTGATTTCCTGGGCTCAGGTGATCCTTCTGCCTTAGCCTTCCAAGTAGCTGAGACTATAGTTGCGTACCACCACATTGAGCTTGCTTATTTATTTATTTATTTAAAACAGGACTTATTGAGAGAACAGAAAGACTCCCACAGTGGGAGGGGACCCAAAGGGGTTGTCCTATTTTTATTCTTTAGAGTAGGAGACTCATTCTGTTGCCCAGGTTGGAGTGCAGTGGCACACTCATGGCCACTGCAACCTCAACCAGCTGGGCTCATAACCCTTCTGCCTCAGCCTTCCAAGTAGCTGGAACCACAGGTGTGCGCCACAATGCCTGGCTAACTTTATTTTGGACTTATTGTAGAGATGAGGTCTCACTAAGATGGCCGGGTTGGTCTTGAAACTCTGGACTCAGGCAATCCTCTCACCTCTGCCTCCCAAAATGCTTGGATTATAGGCATGAGCCACCGCACATAGCTAAAGTCTTTTTATTTTGTCCAGGCTGGTCTCAAACTCCTGGGCTCAAGCAATCCTTCTGCCTCTGCCTCCCAAAGTGCTGGGATTACAGGCGTGAGTCACTATGCCTGGCCTAGTCTATGTTCTTAATAGCTGAAGTCATGTACACACCCTCTTAACCTTTGTGGGCCTGTTTTCTTATCCTTAAAATAAAATTAGGTTGTGTGATATTTAAGTTCTTTTCCAATCGAAAGTTTAGAAAAAAATTTTGATATGGGAAAAATATAGGAAGTGCATTGTATTTTCATGTGTCTTACCCATCGATTCACCATGCATCCATTTATTCTACAAGTCTTTTCTGTGTGCAAGGTACTATGAGACCTTTTGAAGCAGTGTCCAAGATGTAGGCCCACTGTTTTTTCTTTTTTTTGAGCCGGAGTCTCACTCTATCACCCAGGCTAGTGTGCAGTGGCATGCTCACAGCCACCGCAGCCTCGACCTTCTGGGCTCAGGCGATCTTTCTGCCTCAGCCTTCCAAGTAGCTGGAACTACAGGTGTGAACCACCATGCCCGACTAATTTTTTGAGTTTATGGTAGAGCTGAGGTCTCACCAAGTTGCCCAGGCTGGTCTCGAACCCACGGGCTCAGGCAATCCTCTTGCCTCTGCCTCCCGAAGTGCTGGGATTACAGACGTGAGCCACTGCGCCCGGCTCCACTTTCAAGTATGTTATGGAAATCTTTCTCTTGCCAGGGTGTGTGGGGGTGGGCAGACTGAGGAGAACGCCTTCAAGGAGTCTTTACTAGCCAGTGTTAGTGGAACCGCTAATCAATCAATCAATTAATTAATTAGCAATCAGCAAATGGCATGGAGGGGGAAGTGCAGTTGAGCTTCCAAATGCTAATTTATAGAGCCGAGACAGTCAGGGCACGTCGTCGTCGTGGGATCCCAGATGAGTTGGCACGCAGACATCACAAGGAGGCTGCGACTCTCATTTGTGCCAGCACTCTTGCCAGTTTGTATCTAGTGAGATTAATTAGAACTTTTAGAAGTGCAAGTTAGAGCCATAAAATATTAACACTCATGTCATCGGTAATCTGTAAGTGTACCGAAATAGCCCAGGGCGATCTTAGGGTACGGTGGCTTTGGCTGGTATTCGGAGCTTCAGTTTTCCACTGCGTTCCTGGAAGAGGCTCCTCAGCGGCCTGCTCACTGGATCTGTATGTTCCACAAGCTGACCTTTGCCATTGAACTTCCCTGGCCTCTGTGAGCTCACGCACTCATCTTCCTCATCCCTTTCACGTGTCCCAGAAACTGTAATGGCATCCAGATGCATTATCCACACACCTGCCTTTTGAATCCGTACTGTGATGTCTTCAGGAAAACTGCCTGGCTCAGGGTTCCAGGTTGTTCCTCCCATGCTATCAGGATCCCTGATGCTCCATCAGCTGCAGCTCCAATAACTAAATGCTCCTCAGTTGCAGTGATGTTGATAATGGACTGGTTCATCTGCCTGGCATCTTTGCATGTCTTTCCCCAGCGCTGCTGGCCGGGCCAGTGACTGTTGCTGATCCGGGAAGCTCAGCTCTTAGAGGGAAAGTTCTAGGTCTGCTCTGGACAAGTTGTACAGTTCCAGGGACACTGACAAGTGCAAATAATGGGTTGATGTTTCTTCCATTCACAATCATGGTGTCATGGCTTCACATTCAAAGAAATATACAATATTAGAACTCTGGAAATTTGGGATTACCTAGTTAAGATTCCTCACGCATGGATGAACAGTCTGAACTACAGAACTCTTTTTTTATTTTGTATGTTTGTTTTTTTGAGTCGGAGTCTCACTCCATCACCCAGGCTGGAGTGCAATGGCATGCTTACAGCCACCGCAGCCTCATCCTGCTGGGCTCAGGTGATCCTTCCATTTCAGCCTTTCTTTTTTATTGTTTTTGAGTTGGAGTCTCACCCTGTCACCCAGACTGGAGTGCAGTGGCCGCTCCCGGCCACTGCAGCCTCGACCTGCTGGGCTCCGGCGATCCTTCTGCCTCAGCCTTCCAAGTAGCCGGAACTACAGGCGCGCGCTACCACACACCTGGTTAATTTTTTGAATTTTTTTTTTTTTTTTTTTTTGAGTTGGAGTGTCACTCTGTCGCCCAGACTGGAGTGCAGTGGCCGCTCCCGGCCACCGCAGCCTCGACCTGCTGGGCTCCGGCAATCCTTCCGCCTCAGCCTTCCGAGTAGCCGGAATTACAGGTATGCGCTACCACGCCCGGCTGATTTTTTTATTTATTGTAGAGATGAGGTCTTGCTGCCCAGACGGGTCTCAAACCCGCGGGCTCAGGCAATCCACTCATCTCAGCCTCCCAAAGGCGCGGGATTACAGGCTGAGCCACCGAGCCCGGCTTAATTTTCTGATTTATTGTAGAGATGAGGTCTCACCAAGTTGTCCAGGTGGGTCTCGAACCCGCGGGCTCAGGCAATCTACTCACCTCAGCCTCCCAAGGCACAGGATTACAGGCTGAGCCACCGAGCCCAGCTCACTTCAGCCTTTCAAGTAGCTGGAATTATAGGCATGTGTCACCATGCCCAGTTAATTTTTTGATTTATTGTAGAGATGAGATCTCGCCATGTTGCCCAGGCTGATCTCGAACCCGTGGGCTCAGGCAATCCTCTCGCCTCCACCTCCCAAAGTACAGAACTCTCATAGTGCACGTCTGGGGAAAAGCAGGACCCCCAAGGTATCCCACTGCTGTCTTCTCAGAACAATAAGACCTGGCCATAACGAGAGCCCAACAGGCTAACAGGAGCCATTTCAGCTCTGTCGTGGTAGTTGGTGTTTGTCATGTGTGTGACTTCCTGTCACTCTAATTCCTTTCTCCAGTTGGATAAATCCCCTTGTTATGAAATCTGCCTTCCCTACAAAGAAGTGTGAACTCAGACTCCTAGTCTCTCTATCAGGAGACATGGACACAGTTCCCAGGTCATACCCCTCAAATGCACCAGTGTTAGGCCTTGACTTGACAGACAGTGACCAGTTTTTTGTTTTGTTTATTTTTTTAGTCGAGTTCTCACTCTGTTGTCCAAGGTAGACTGCAGTGGGGCACGATCACGGCTCACTACAGCCTCAACCTTCTGGACTCAGGCAATCCACCCACCTCGGCCTCCCAAAGTGCTGGGATTACGAGGTGTGTGCCACCACGTCTGGCAACAGTGACCAGTTGATGGCAGAGGTGCTGTCTGGGGATCCTGCTCCCCTGGTGCTGGTGGCAGCAGTGACATCTGGCTCCTAGGGGCAGCAACAGTGGCAAGAGTGATTCCCTGATGGCATCGTGATGGGTGCATTTATGCTCAGAAAAGTCAGCTTCCAGGCATTCAGTTCTCAAGAGAGGCTGTGGACATGATGTGGCTTTGAGAATTGTCTCGGGACGCTCAGCCTCAAATGTCTTTCCTCCCACCTTTTCATGAGTCTGTGAGTCACCTAAGGCTCCTACCAAATCCTTTGGAGCTTGTCTTTTTCCGCCTAATGGTGGATTGTTTGTGTTTTGTTATTGGCAATTAAAAATACTGACCCTTAGGCTAGGTGAGGTGACTCATGCCTATAATCCTAGCACTTTGGGAGGCTGAGGCAGGAGGATTGCTTGAGCCCAGGAATTCAAGACCAGCCTGAGCAACATAGGGAAACCTTGTCTCTACAAAAAACAAAAATAAAGAAATTAGCCCGGTGTGGTGGCGCATGCCTGTAGTCCCAACTACTGGGGAGGCTGAGGTGGGAGGCTCGCCTGAGCTCAGGAGGTTGAGGTTGAGGTGAGCTGTGATTACTGTGCTCCAGCCTGGGCGACAGAGTAAGACCCCAAGCAAAAGAAAGAAAAAAAAATACCGACCCTTACATATTGGTGCCAGGAGCAAGCCCCTCAGCAGATCTTCAGGAAAAGAGGATATACATTTTGTTATCTGAAATGAGTGGCTCTGAAATGAGTGGTTCTTAGTGAGAAAGGTTGGGTCTCAGCAGTTCACAGTACCAGTGGCAAAAACGTAGGTTCATTGAGGGCTTTGCTGTTCACCAGAATGTCATACCCATTGAAGGCAAGTCTTCGGGGAAATGGAATTGCTACAACCATGAAACATGATGAACATAGGAAGGTCAAACTCTGGGGCAATTTGGCTGCTGCTTTTTTTTTTTTTTTTTTTTTTTTTTTTGAGTAAGAGTCTCTGTTGCCTAGGCTGGAGTGCAGTGGCACGCTCACAGCCACCACAGCCTCAACCTGCTGAGTTCAGATGATCCTTCCGCCTCAGCCTATCAAGTACCTGGAAATACAGGCATGTGCCACCACGCCTGGCTAATTTTTTTGATTTATTGTAGAGATGAGGTCTAGTCAGTTTGCCCAGGCTGGTCTCGAACCCCTGGACTCAGGTAATCCTCTTGTCTCAGCCTCTCGAAGTGCTGGGATTACAGGCGTGAGCCACTGTGCCCAGTAGCAGCTCCTCTTAAATACACTGGAGCCAAAAGAAAAGATTAAAAACTTGAAGTCTTGAATTTTTGGCTTAAGGTATTTTCTTTCTTTTTTTGAGTTGGAGTCTCACTCTGTCACCCAGACTGGAGTGCAGTGGCCGCTCCCGGCCACCGCAGCCTCGACCTGCTGGGCTCCGGCGATCCTTACGCCTCAGCCTTCCGAGTAGCTGGAACTACAGGTGCATGCTACCACACCCAGCTAATTTTTGATTTATTGTAGAGATGAGGTCTCGCCAAGTTGCCCAGGCGGGTCTCAAACCCGCAGGCTCAGGCAATCCACTCACCTCAGCCTCCCAATGCGTTTACAGGCTGAGCCACCGAGCCCGGCTGGCTTAAGGTATTTTCAAAGAAGCAGTGGCTTTTGTCTATTCTGAATGTGAATCTCCAACCCTTGCAGCTCTGGGCTGCCAGGTCTCCAGAGGTTTGGCTCTTGTCTTATCCTTTATGACCTGTCATGGGCCAAGAGAACTGTTTTTTTAAAAAATATTTTATTTTAAAGATGTGGGCACAATTCAGGATTAGGTAGACAAGTGGTCATCATACAGGTAAAGTCTGGGCCTCCCTTTGGTCCCCACTTTGCCTGGTTTGAGATCAGGTACCCTTATGGATGTTGTGTTCCCACTCCCACCCTGGCAGTATCCCGCTACTGCCAATCCCTTTCTTATAGTATTATGGTAATTGTTCAGGGTCCACTTAGGAGTGAGAACATGTAGTACTCAGTTCTTTGTTTCTGTGATAGATCACTGAGGGTGACAGACTCTAAGTCCATCCAAGTTGCCAAGCACTGTTATTCCACGAGCATCAGGATTCTGATCAGGAAGGAGTAAGGACCCTGTGACTTGGGACGGGGCCACGTGGATTGAGGTGGGTGTCCTGGAGCTCGGAACCCCTCAACCACTGAGTGCCCCTTTCAGCAGAAGCCGCCCCCTCTTCTGCCTGATGCAGCTGGAAAATCCCGTATTCGATTCCCAAGACAGTCACAAGCAAAAGGAAGCCGGTCTCCTTGTGCTAATTTCTCACAGGCTTCTTGCCTCTAAACCACTGAGGAGCTTCCGGGCTGTCTCTAATTAATTCTTTTTAGTTGAGTCTCCCTCTGTCATCCAGGCAATGGCATGATCACAGATCACCACCACATCCTCAACCTCCTGGGCTTAGGCGATCCTCCTGCCTCAGCCTCCTGAGTAGCTGGGACTACAGGTGTGCGCCAACATGCCCAGTTAATTTTTTTATTTTTTTGTCGACACAAAGTTTCGCTATGTGGCTTAGGCTGGTCTTAAACTCCTGGGCTCAAGCAATCCTCCCGCCTCAGCCTCCCAAAGTGCTGGGATTACAGGATGAGCCACTGTGCCCTGCGGACTTTTATTACTTGCAGAATCCCACTATAAAGTTGGTTCTGCTGTCGAAACAAAACACAATAAAACAAAGCCCTGTTCCCTCACTACTTTAACCTCCCTCCCCACCTGGGTCTTCCTGCCTGCGATTAGCAGCTGTGGTGAAGGCTGGGCAGAACAATTGGCTACTAGGAGAAATATATCAACCAAAAAGTACGTAAATGGCTGCCGGGCTGTTAATATAATATCCTGCCCAGGGTCCATCTTGGGTAGTCATGTTTGCCTGTCTATTTTCCTTTGCATCTGCAGCTGTATGTGGGCTCTCTTTACTACAAGACAAAACTTCTGTTTATTCCTTGTCCCTTGTGGCAAGAATGTCTGGACACACCTTGGAGGGATTTATCTTCCCATGAGTGAGTCAGTTTGTCCCTGAGCAGTTTCTGGATTTGTTTGTGGAAACTTTAGGGGAAAGAAACATGAAAAATTAAATACAAATCTGAAGTCCTGGGAGTTGTGATAATGAGAGTGATTGTGCACATTTCTTCCAGTTCTGGAAGGATCTAAGGAGCCTGTGGCTCTCAGCAACCTTGTGGGCCTGGCTCAGAGATCCAGCTGCTCTGCATGAGGTCCCCAGATTAGAATTTGCTTGGAAGCTGTCTTCTTTTTTGTTTTGAGTCAGAGTCTCACTCTGTCGCCCAGGCTGGAGTGCAGTGGCATGAGCCACCATGCCCGGCTGTGCCAACTTCTAAGAGCATAAGAGCATAAGAGATTAGATTTGCTTGTACTTTTTGCTCATAAAAACAAGAGCAGGTAAGAATATGTACTGTTAGGCTGGGTGTGGTGGCTCACACCTGTAATCCCGACACTTTGGGAGGCGGAGACGAGAGGATTGCCTGAGTCAGGGGTTCAAGACTAGCTTGGGCAACTTGGCAAGACCTCGTCTCTATAATAAATCAAAAAAGTATTCAGGCGTGGTGGTGTGCACCTGTGGTTCCAGCTACTTGGAAGGCTGAGGTGAAAGGATTGCCAGAGCCCAGCAGGTCAAGGCTGTGGTGACTGTGAGCATGCCACTGCACTCCAACCTGGGCAACAGAGTAAGAGTCTCACTCAGAAAAAAAAAAAGAATGTGTACTGTTGTTTCTGAATCATTTCCCTCAATGCTATATTTTTGATATTCATCAATATTGTGTGTAATTATACATTATGCATTCTCATTGCTATATAGTATTCTATTGTATGAATATATCTCAGTTTAGTTATCCATTATACAAAAAGTTGGGTAGTTTCAGGGTTTTGCTATTACGAATAACACTGCCATGAATATTCTAATACATGCCTTTTGGTGAACACATTGCACCATGTTGAGTACATACCTAGAGGTATAATTGCTAGTCATAAGGTATACTTGAGTTCTGCTTTAGTAGATACTACCAAACTATTTTCTGAAGTGTTTGAACCAATTTACACTCTCAATAGAAATGTCTAAGAAAATTCCAGTTATTCCACACCTTTCCCAACACTTTGGTATTTCCTGGCCTGTTCATTTTAATCCTTATGCTAAGTGTGCACTAGTTAACATGACATTGGTTATGTTTTTGTTTCTGTTTTGAGTCAGAGTCTCACTCTGTCACCCAGACTGGTATGCTCATGGCCACTGCAGCCTCCACCTACTGGGTGATCCTTCCATGTCAGCCTTCCAAGTAACTGGAACTACAGGCGTGCGGCACCATGCCCAGCTAATTTTTCTTGATTTATTGTAGAGACAAGGTCTCACCATGTTGTCCAGGCTGGTCTTGAACCCCTGTGCTCAGGCAATTCTCTCGTCTCTGCCTCCCAAAGTGCTAGGATTACATGTGTGAGCCACCATACCTGGCTTGACATTGGTTTTATTTGTATTTTCCTGATAACTAATAAAGTTGAACACTTTTTTAAAAAGTTTATTCAGCCGGGCTCAGTGGCTCAGCCTGTAATCCCGCACCTTTGGGAGGCTGCGGTGAGTGGATTGCCTGAACCCGCGGGTTCGAGACCCGCCTGGGCAGCGAGACCTCATCTCTACAATAAATCAGAAAATCAGCCGGGCGTGGTAGCGCATGCCTGTAAATCCAGCTACTTGGAAGGCTGAGGCGGAAGGATCGCTGGAGCCCAGCAGGTTGAGGCTGTGGTGGCCGGGAGCGGCCACTGCACTCCAGTCTGGGCGACTGAGTGAGACTCCAACTCAAAAAAAAAAAGTTTATTCATCATTTAGGTATTCTCTTTGGTTAAAACAGCTCCAATCAGATATAATTTACAGCACACAATTCACCCATTTAAAGTATACACTTCGCCAGGCTCGGTGGCTCAGCCTGTAATCCCGCGCCTTTGGGAGGCTGAGGTGAGTGGATTGCCTGAGCCCATGGGTTCAAGACTCGCCTGGACAACTTGGCGAGACCTCATCTCTACAATAAATCAAAAATTAGCCAGGCGTGGTAGCGCGCGCCTGTAGTTCCAGCTACCTGGAAGGCTGAGGTGGAAGGATCGCCGGAGCCCAGAAAGTCGAGGCTGCAGTGGCCGGGAGCAACCACTGCACTCCAGTCTGGGTGACAGAGTGAGACTCCAACTCAAAAATAAAATAAAATAAAATAAAATAAAAATAAAGTATACATTTCAATGGTTTTTAGAACATTCACAGGTGTGTGCAACCATTACCACACTCAATTATAGAACATTTTTATCACCTCGAAATTAAAAAAAACAAAACCCATGCCCTTTCACTATCATCCCTTTTTTTTTTTTTTTTTTTTTGAGTCAGAGTCTCACTCACTCACGCTCATGGCCACCGCAACCTCGATCTGCTGGGCTCTGGTGATCCTTCCGCCTCAGCCTTTCAAGTAGCTGGAACTACAGGCATGCACCACCACACCTGACTAATTTTTTATTTGTTGTAGAGATGAGGTCTCGCCAGTTGCCCAGGTTGGTCTTGAAACCCTGGGCTCAGGCAATCCTCTCGCCTCCACTTCCCAAAGTGCTGGGATTACAGGAGTGAGTCACTACTACTGGCTAACTATCATCCCTTTTATTCCTACTCTCTCTGCTCTGCCTTAAACAACCACTAATGTACTTTCTATCTCTATAGATTTTCTATTTCTGAATTTTCATACAAATGCAGTCATATGTTGTATAAACTTTTGTTACTGGCTTCTTTCACTTTATAGTATTTCCTTCCCCCTCCTTTTTTTTTTGAGTTGCAGTCTCACTCTGCTCTCCAGGCTGGAGAACAGTGGCATGATCATAGCCACTACAGCCTTGACCTGCTGGGTTCGGGTGATCCTTCTGCTTCAGCCTTCCAAGTAGCTGGAACCACAGTCCCGCACTACCACGTCCGGCTAATATTTCGTAGAGGCAAGGTCTCACTAAGTTGCCCAGGTTGGTCTTGAACCCCTGAGCTCAAGCAATACCCTGGCCTCAACCATCCAAATTGTTGGGATTACAGGCTTGAGTCACAACACCTGGCCTTTTTTTTTTTAATTAAAAATTTTAGGCCCTGCGCGGTGGCTCAACCTGTAATCCCAGCGCTTTGGGAGCCCAGGGGTTCGAGACCAGCCTGGGCAACTTGGTGAGACTTTGTCTCTACAGTAAATCACAAAAACTAGCCGAGCATGGTGGCATGCATCTGTAGTTCCAGCTACTTGGAAGGCTGAGGCGGAAGGATCTCCGGAGCCCAGCAGGTCGAGGCTGCGGTGGCCATGAGCGTGCCACTGCACTCCAGCCTGAGTGACAGAGTGAGACTCCGACTCAAAAAAAAAAAAAAATTCCTGCTGTGTCGCACCACTTCTTACCTGCCACACCGCTGCCGCCTGTCTGAGCCACAGCCACTCCCACTTGCCTTCTCTGCAGAAGCTACCTCCGGATGTGCTCTCCTGTGTCCTCTCAGGCACTGGCAATCTGCTGTCTACACTGCAGACGGAATGATCCTTCCAAAGCGTCACTCAGAAAATGACACCTCCCAAGACAAAACTCTCCAATGTCTTCAGATCACAATTAAAATGAAATTCATCCCTGGTTGTCTAGGGGTTAGGGGAAAGAAATTCAAAATCCTTACCATGGCCTCTGAAAACTTTCCTGGCCTGGCCTCAGACCCTTCTCTGACTTGGCCTCTCTGCCTTCCTGCTGTTCCTGGAGCAAGCCAGGATCTCTCTCGCACCTGAGGGCCTTTGCACATGCTACTTCTGCTTAGAATGTTCTTTCTCCAGCTATTCGCAAGACTCTCCCTCAATGCTTTAGGGCTCTGCTCAAATGTCATCTCCTCAGAGATGCTTTCCCTTATCACTTCATGCAATACAGCAACTCTATTACCTCTCTTCTTCTTTTCTGTTTTTCTCTTATTTCTTTTCTTCTTTTTTTTTTTGTAAAGACAAGGTCTTGCTATGTTTGTTGCCCAGGCTGTTTTCAAGCTCCTGGGCTCAAGCAATTGTCAAGCCTTGACTACCCAAAGTGCTGGAATTACAGGGGTCATCCACCACACTCGGCCATCTCTTTCTTCTTACTGTTTTCCTAGCACTTGTCATCATCTGTTATTAGATTATGTAGCTATTTTTTATGATGCCACCACGCCCAGCTTTTTTTTTTCTTTGTTTTTATTTATTTTTTTTTTTGAGTTGGAGTCTCACCCCTCACCCAGACTAGAGTGCAGTGGCCGCTCCCGGCCACCGCAGCCTCGACCTGTTGGGCTCCAGCGATCCTTCCGCCTCAGCCTTCCAAGTAGCTGGAACTACAGGTGCGCGCTACCACGCCTGGTTAACTTTTTTTGATTTATTGTAGAGATGAGGTCTCGCCAAGTTGCCCAGGCAGGTCTCGAACCTGCAGGCTCAGGCAATCCACTCACCTCAGCCTCCCAAAGCGCTGGGATTACAGGCTGAGCCACCGAGCCTGGCTTTTTTTTTTTTTTTTTTTTCTTTTTATTGTAAAGACAAGGTCTCACCAAGTTGCCTAGGCTGGTCTCAAACCTGTGGGCTCAGGCAATCCTCTTGTATCAGCCTTCCAAAGTGCTGGGATTATAGATATGAGCCAACTCGCCAGGCTGTTGATGTATTTTTTATTATCTGTGTCAAATCCACTCCCATCTTGTTCACTGTTGTACCTCTACTACCAATAACAGAATCTGAAGCTGGGCGTGATGGCGCATGCCTGTGATCTCAGCACTTTGGGAGGCTGAGGTGAGAGGATTGTTTGAGCCCAGGAGTTTGAGATCAGTCTGGGTAACATGGTGAAACCCTATCTCTAACAAAATAAAAACAATTAGCCAGGTGTGACATACATACCTGTAGTTCTGGCTACTCCAGAAGTTTCATTTGGCCCAGAAGGTTGAGGCTGTGGTGAACCCTGATTGGGCCACTGCACTCCAGCTTGGGCAACAGAGCAAGACCTCATCTCAAAAAATGATCAAACAATCACAACTGTATTTGGCCATATTATGTGCTCATAAGTTCATTATTAGTTAAATGAATGAATTATTGAAACTATTTTTATGCTTTCTATTTTTTAACCTGAGTGAATAGAGACTGCATCAGTAATAAAGTGACCTAGGTGTTAAGATGGATAATAAGAGAATTTCATTTCAAAGAGCAGCATCCTAGAAGAATGTCACAGGTAACGTGTGGGAAGGAAGATTAAGCAAGAAAGTAGAGTTCAAGGAGTGGGCAGTAGAGAATCAAAAAGAGAAAGTTAACTTGGAGAACTTTATGAGCTGAGCTTGTAATTCTACTTTAGCTTAAATGCCAGAGAAATGAAACAGATTTAGATCATTCTACTGATGTTGTGGCTATTGTACTCCTTATTTTCAGCAAGAGAATTTGCTAAGCACTTAATTGGTATACTGTGTTTTCCTGGATAGGTACAAATAACAAGGTAAACTAACATAGCCAGTAGAATAGCAAAGTCAATGGCACTGCTAAATTGAGGAGGCAAAGCATAAAGCAAATTAGATCAAAGCAGGAAAAGACAGAAGGAGGGCGGGCGTGGTGGGTGGCTCATGCCTGTAATCCCAGCACTTTGGGAGGTGGAGGTGAGCGGATTGCCTGAGTCCAGGGATTTGAGACCAGCCTGGGCAACATGGCAAGACCTCATCTCTACAATAGATTTAAAAATTAGCCAGGCATGGTGGCACATGCCTGTAGTTCCAGCCAGTTGGAAGGCTGAGGTGGAAGGATTGTCTGAGTCCAGCAGGTCGAGGCTGCAGTGGCCGAGAGCATGCCACTGCACTGCAGCCTGGGCAGCAGAGTGAGAATCCAACTCAAAAAAAAAAAAAAAGAAAGAAAAAGAAAAGCAAAACTATAAGAAGCAAAATAAGACCAGCCATCTCAAGGATCATTAAAATTTTAAGTAGATTAAATTATTTTAAAGTACAAAGATTCTCAGATTGCATTAAACAGTTATAAGCTTTTTACAAGACACATATCTAAACAGAAAACATAATGATATTAAAAATTAGACCAGTTATATCAAGGAGTATTACAAATTTAAATAGACTAAATTTAAAAATTAAATAGATAAAGTATTATTAAAATACAAACAAATCCTATGTAGCATTTTAAGTTATGTTTTTTACATGAAGTATATCCAAAACAAAATCTCACAGGATGAAAAAAGACAAAGAAAAAGAAAGAAAGCAAAACTTGCAATAGTCAAGGGAGAAAACATTAATGTAACGAAAATAGACATTTATATTAATAAAGGATGTTAAGTAAGAAAATCTAATAATTATTTTTTTCTTAAAGCAGTATAGCTTTGAAATTACAAAGTAAAAACTGTTAGAAATACTAGAATTTGACAAGGCAATAACAAATAGTGAGAGACATTTTTATTTATGATTTATTTATTTTATTTTTAGTCGGAGTCACTCTGTTGCCCAGGCTGGAGTGTAGCGGCATACTCATGGCCACCGCAGCCTCGACCTGCTGGGCTCAGGTGATCCTTCCACCTCAATCTTCCAAGCAGCTGGAACCACAGGCATGTACCACCATGCCCAGCTAATTTCTTTTTTTATTTATTGTAGAGATGAGGTCTCACCATGTTGCTCAGGCTGGTCTCAAACCCCTGAGCTCAGGCAATCCTCTTGCCTCCGCCTGCCAAAGTGCTGAGATTACAGGCTTGAGTCACCATGCCAGGCTAAATTATTTTTAAAAGTTAAAAAATCAAGTAAATAAGGAAAAGAAATTAACTATAACTTTAATAATAAATTTTAAAATACAGACATGATTGGAAAAATTTTACTTGGAAAACATAATGTAATAAGTATAGAAAAAAATGGGAACTTAGTCTGATTTATTGCCCCAAATTACTCCAAGCCGGGTTCATGTTTAATAGGTAAATTCTATCAAAATTTTCAAAAAGTTATAGATAACCAAATTTTTTGTTATTCAACTGTTCCAAAGAATAGGAAAAAAGGGGAGGAATTTCAATTCACTCTACAAGGCTAGCATAACCTTGATAACAAAGTTGGGCAAAGCTATAATGAAATAAAAATCATAAACATCAATACAAAAATGCCAAGTAAAATATTAGCAAATCAAACCAGCGGTTAAAAATTAAGGCCGGGTGCGGTGGCTCATGCCTATAATCCCAGCATTTTGGGAGGCCAAGTAAAGAGGATTGCCTGAACCCACGGACTTAAGACCAACCTGGGCAACTTGGTGAGACCTCGTCTCTACAATAAATCACAAAAACTAGCTGGACGTGGTGGCACGCATCTGTAGTTCCAGCTACTTGGAAGGCTGAGGTGGAAGGATCGCCTGGGCCCAGCAGGTCGAGGCTACGGTGGCTGTAAGCATGCCACTGCATTCTGGTCTGGGTGACAGAATGAGACTCCTACTCAAAAAAAAAAAAAAAAAAAAACCAACAAAAATTAATATGCAGGAAGACATAACATTGTGAAATCTACCAGTTTAATCCATTATATTAATAGATAAGAGGCCGGGCTCGGTGGCTCAGCCTGTAATCCCGCGCCTTTGAGAGGCTGAGGTGAGCGGATTGCATGAGCCCACAGGTTCGAGACCCGTCTGGGCAGCGAGACCTCATCTCTACAATAAATTAAAAAAAAAATCAGCCGGGCGTGGTAACGCGCGCCTGTAATTCCGGCTACTCGGAAGGCTGAGGCAGAAGGATCGCCAGAGCCCAGCAGATCGAGGCTGCAGTGGCCGGGAGCAGCCACTGTACTCTAGTCTGGGCAACAGAGTGAGACTCAAACTCAAAAAAAAAAGAATAATAGATAAGAGTAGAAAAACAAAATTATTTCAATAGATGCAATAACCAGTCTTGAAAAATACTTAGTAACCTAGCAATATAAGGAAACTTCTTGTTAGGTAAAAAATCCCAGTAGAGCTTCTAAAATGTTAGGCTAAAAAATATATCCCAGGCAGGGCATGGTGGCTCATGCCTATAATCCCAGCACTCTGGGAAGCCAAAGTGAAAGGATTGCCTGAGCCCACAGGTTCAAGACCAGCCTGGCAAACTTGGCGAGAACTCATGTCTACAATAAATAAAAAAAAACTAGCTGGGATGGTGGTGCGTGCCTGTAGTTACAACTACTTGGAAGGCTGAGGTGGAAGGATCACCTGAGCCCAACAGGTCGAGGTTACAGTGGCTGTGAGTGTGTCAATGCACTCCAGCCTAGGCAACAGAGTGAGACTCCAAGTCAAAAAAAAAAAGAGTAAATTAGAGAGAGAGGAGATTCACCTCCCCAAGGTAGGGGAAGGGGCCAAAGCTAGGAAACAAGGCTATAGCTCAAGGAGCTTCATGGTCAGACCATAACTTAGTAAAGCAATGGCGAATGGCTGCTCCAGGTTGAATACTTTTTTTTTTTAATTTGAGTTAGAGTCTCACTCTGTCGCCCAGACTGGAGTGCAGTGGCCGCTCCCAGCCACCGCAGCCTCGACCTGCTGGGCTCCGGCTATCCTTCCGCCTCAGTCTTCAGAGTAGCTGGAACTACAGGCGCGCGCTACCACGCCCGGCTAATGTTTTGATTTATTGTAGAGATGAGGTCTCACCAATTTGAGACCAGGCGGGTCTCGAACCCGCGGGCTCAGGCAGTCCACTCACCTCAGCCTCCCAAAGGCACGGGATACAAAATAATTTTTAAAAATTAGCTAGGTGTGGTAGTGCACACCAGTAGTCCCAGCTACTCAGGAGGCTGAGGGTTTAGTGAGCCGTGATCATGTCACTGCACTCCAGCCTGGGTGACAGACTGCGCTTCAAAAAATTTTTCTTTAATTTTGAAAAGGCTACTACTGATTAAACTTGGTATAACTTTAGCATTATGAAAGTGGGCCTGCAGTAGTTTGAAACACATCAGTCATTCAAAAATCCAAGAGTTCATAATGACACTCCGAATTTTTTCATAGTTAATTTAGAGGTGCTCATTAATCAATTCATTAATCTGATATCGATAAAAAGAAGTAATCAAATATTTATCCTATTTTGCCAAACATGAGGGAGAATTTATTTTATTTTGAGTCGAAGTCTCACTCTGTTGCCCAGGCTGGAATGCAGTGGCATGCTCACGGTCACCACAGCCTCGACCTGCTGGGCTCAGACTATGCTGGGCTCAGACTATGCTTCCGCCTCAGCCTTCCAAGTAGCTGGAACCACAGGCACATGCCACGTGCCCAGCTAAGCTTTTGACTTACTGTAGAAACAAGTTCTCTCCATGTTGCTCAGGCTAGTCTCAAACTCCCAAACTCAGGCAATCCTCTCAGCTCCGCCTCCTAAAGTGCTGGGATTACAGGCTTGAGACACTGTCCCCAGCTGAGGGGGAAATTCTTTTTTTTGAGTTGGAGTCTCACTCTGTTGCCCAGGCTGGAGCGCAGTAGCACACTGCTCCTGGCCACTGCAGCCTCGACCTGCTGGGCTCAGGCAATACTTCTGCCTCATTCTTCCAAGTAGCTGGAACTACAGGCATGTGCTACCACGCCTGGCTTATTTTTATTTGTTGTAGAGATAAGGTCTCACCAAGTTGTCCAGGCCGGTCGCAAAGCTGTGAGTTCAGGCAATCCTCTAACCTCGGCCTCCCAAAGTGCTGGTGCTATAGGCAAGAGCCACTGCGCCTGGCCAGGGAAATTCTTTATAGAGGAATCATAGCTACTAAATGCCAAAGGAATAAAAACATTAGAATATCACCTTTTTTTTTGAGTCAGGTCTCACTCTCACCCAGGTTGTAGTGCAGTGGCATGATCCTGGCTCACTGCAGCCTCGACCTCTTGGGCTCAGGTGATCCCTCTGCCTCAGACTTCCAAATAGCTGAAACTACAGGTGCCTGCCACCAGGCCTGGCTCAGTTTTGATTTCTTATAGAGATGAAGTCTTGCCAAGTTGCCCAGACTGACCTCAAACCCCTGGAATCAGGCAATCCTCTCACCTCAGACTCCCAAAATGTTGGGATTACGGGAGTGAGACACCATGCCTGGCAAATTTTTGATTTTTTAAATAAAGGTCTCACTATGTTGTCTAGGCTGGTCTTGAACTCCTAGGCTCAAGCAAACCTCTTGTCTTGCCCTTCCGAAGTGCTGGGATGACAGGCATGAGCCAACACATCCAGCCAGAATACCACAATTTAGTAGCCCCTAATAATCATTCTAGGCAATGATTATCAATGTCTGCTAAACCTATTAGGTGAAATGTTAACAGGGAACTTTATAATAGATGGATCAGGCTGACAACATCTGAACTCACTGATCAATTTTAACATCACTAAAATTTTGTGCCTTCTGAATAAAAAGCAAAAGAAAGTTCACAGTACAACTTACAAAGTGTTATTTTCTAACAATAGAAAAAGAATTCTCATGAAGCTTCTAGATTTTTTTCTACCAGTTTACAGAAAATATGGCCACTAACAGACACATAAAAGAACACAGTGATAGCCGGTGCAGTGGCTCTCACGCCTG
The DNA here is from genome assembly GCA_027257055.1 of Cephalopachus bancanus. NCBI lineage: Eukaryota > Metazoa > Chordata > Mammalia > Primates > Tarsiidae > Cephalopachus > Cephalopachus bancanus. The sequence goes on along the minus strand of JAPVLO010001414.1, from coordinate 76,346 downwards.
TAATCCCACTACTGTAGGAGACTAAGGTGAGAGGACTGCCTGAGACCACCAGCCTGGGCAACTTGGTGAGATCTCGTCTCTACAGTAAATCAAAAAACTAGCTGGGTATGGTGATACATGCCTGTATTTCCAGCTACTTGGAAGACTGAGGCAGAAGGATTACCTGAGCCCAGCAGGTTGAAGCTGTGGTGACCCTGAGCATGCCACTGTACTCCAGCCTAGGCCTGGGTGACAGAGGGAGACCCCTATTCAAAAAAAAAAAAAAAAGTAAAATTTGGCTGGATGCAATGGCTCACACCTGTAATCCCAGCACTTTAGGAAGCATAGGCAAGAGGATTGCCTGAGCCCAGGGGTTCAAGATCAGTCTGGACAACTTGGAGAGACCTTGTCTCTACAATAAATACATTTTAAAAATTAGCTGGGCATGGTGGCACACGCCTGTATTCCCAGCTACTTGGGAGGCTGAGGTGGGAGGATCAGTGAAGCCCAGGAGTTTGAGATTGCAGTAAGCTATGATCGCACCACTGCACTCCAGTCTGTGCAACAAAGTGAGACCCTGTACCAAAAAAAAAAAGAAGAAAGAAAAAAATGGGGAAGTGGGGAAAATAGATTTAAAAAAGAATAGCAGGTTGGTCGTGGTATCTCACACTTGTAATTCCAGCATTTTGGGAGGTGGAGTCTAGAGGACTGCCTGAGTCCAAGGGTTCGAGACCAGTCTGGGCAACTTGGTGAGAACTTGTCTCTACAATAAATCAAAATTAAAAAATTAGCTGGAGTCGGGCATGATGGCTCACGCCTGTAATCCCAGCACTTTGGGAGACCAAAGTGAGCCCATGGTTCGAGACCAGCCTGGGAAACTTGGCAAGTCCTCATCTCTACAAAAATCAAAAAATTAGCCGGGTGTGGTGGCATGTGCCTACAGTTCTGGCTACTTGGAAGGTTGAGGCAAAAGAATCGCCCAAGCCCAGCAGGTTGAAGCTGCGTTGACCTTGAGCATACCACCGCACTCCAGTATGGATGACAGAATGAGATTCCAACTAAAAAAAAAAAACAAAAAAAAACCCAAAAGAATAGCAGAAGATAGAGAATCAGCTGATGGATATATGGGGGCTTATTTGACTTACTCTTCTACTTTTGTGAATTTTGGAGAATTTCTATAATATAACTTTTTTTAAAATCCTGTGTTGTTTTCTCCTTTATGTGATATTTCCTGCTACAGAACAGGGTTATGCATTTCACACTTTATCTCCTTGGAGATAAAGTAAACCAAAAAGTAAACCCAATTTCTCCACAGAGTTTTCCAAAGTAAAGAACAGTCATCGACCCGAACTCATACCACACATACGAGGGAGTTGGTTGGGTTGAGTCTTTGTGGAGCCTGGGACACTGGGGGTTAACAGCCTGTGCCTGGCAGCTGAGCTCCCCACAGCTGCCAGCAATTAGAGGAGCTGGCAGTCCCCTTAGGAAACTCCTACGGCCTGATTAGGACTAATTGCTAGCCAGCATCTAAGTCCCCAATCGATAGAAATGGAGATCCATTAGGGAAAGGCTGGGCAGGAGAGACTGCCTTCTCTAAGTGTGCAGACCCGTGGGTGGGCAGCGCGTTAGCCAGTCCGGAGCACAGGGCAGAGGTGCAGGCGCGCCGCCCTGCCAGTGTCCTTGAGGAAATCACGCTGGGAAACACTCTCAAGGGGTCCTTTGGGCCCCCAGAGAGAGTATTCTTTTCCTCCCGATTTTGGTCTATAATGGAAAGAAGCCTGTTTCTGCAAAAAATGGCATTATAATTGTTTTTCTTTTTTGTTTTTTGAGTAGGAGTCTCATTCTGCTCCCCAGACTGGCGTGCAGTGGCACACTCACAGTCACTGCAGTCTCGACCTGCTAGACTCAGGTGATCCTTCCGCCTCAGCCTTCCAAGTAGCTGGAACTACAGATGGACGCTACCACGCCCGGCTAAGTTTTTCATTTATTGTAGAAATGAGGTCTCGCCAAGTTCCCGAGGCGGGTCTCGAACCGGCAGGCTCAGGCAATCCACTCACCTCGGCCTCCCAAAGCGAGGGATTACAGGCTGAGCCACCGAGCCCGGCTTGTTTGTTTGTTTGTTTGTGTTGGAGTCTCACTCTGTCGCCCAGACTGGAGTGCTGTGGCCGTTCCTGGCCACCGCAGCCTTGACCTGCTGGGCTCCGGGGATCCTTCCGCCTCAGCCTTCCGAGTAGCCGGAATTACAGGCACGAGCTACCACGCCCGACTTTTTTTTGATTTATTGTAGAGATGAGGTCTCGCCAATTTGCCCAGGCGGGTCTCGAACCCGCGGGCTCAAGCAATCCACTCACCTCAGCATCCCAAAGGCGCGGGATTACAGGCTGAGCCACCAAGCCCGGCTCATGTTTTTTTGATTTATTATAGAGTTGAGGTCTCGCCAGGTTGCCCAAACTGGTCTCGCACCCTTGGACTCAGTCAATCCTCTTGCTTCGACCTCCCAAAGTGCTGGGATGAAAGGCGTGGGCCACGGTGCCCAGTTCTCACATCTGAATTTCTAGCCGGGGAAATGAGCTCGAGTATTTCTAGATTATAGGAAATTTACATAATTAAAAATAAATGAAGCCGCTGATGGTGCCTCAAACCTGTAATCTGCACTTTGGGAGACCAAGACGGAGCAGTGCTTGAGCCCAGAAGTTCAAAACCAGCCTAGACAATATATCAAGATCCCATCTCTACAAAAAATGTTTTAAGAAATAAGCGGGCCAGGGTGGCACACGCCAGCAGTCCCAACTACTCCAGAAACTGAGGCAGAAGGAACGTGCCTGAGCCCAGGAGTTCAAGGCTGTGGTGAGCCCTGATCCTGCCACGGAACTCCAGCCTGGGTGACAGAGTGAGACTATAACTAGAAAAAAAAATTGTTAAACCAGTGTTCTTATTTTATCATCAGGCTATTTTATGCAAACACTCTGAAAAAAAATAGGACCTTAAAAAAGTAAATGTGCCTGAGCCCGCGGGTTCGAGACCCGCCTGGGCAACTTGGCGAGACCTCATCTCTACAATAAGTCAAAAATTAGCTGAGCGTGGTAGTGCGCGCCTGTAGTTCCAGCTACTTGGAAGGCTGAGGCGGAAGGATCGCAGGAGCCCAGCAGGTCGAGGCTGCGGTGACCGGGAGCGGCCACTGCACTCCAGTCTGGATGACAGAGTGAGACTCCAACTCAAAAAAAAAAAGTAAATGTAGGCTGGGCACAGTGGCTCACGCCTATAATCCCAGCACTTTGGGAGGCTGAGGTAAGAGGATTGCCTGAGCCTATGGGTTTGAGACCAGCCTGGGCAACTTGGCAAGACCTCATCTCTACAATAGATCAAAAAACTAGCTAGACATAGCTGCCTGTAGTTCCAGCTACTTGGAAGTCTAAGGCGGAAGGATCACCTGAGCCCAGCAGGTCAAGGCGGCAGTGGCCGTGAGTGTGCCACCGCCTTCCAGCCTGGGTGACAGTGAGACTCTGACTCAAAAAAGAAAAAAAAAGGAAATGTGCAAGACACTGACAAGTTCTATTCTCTTGTTGGCTTCCTGGCTTTAGTCACTGACATTCATCTGTCCCTTTCAGCTTCCTGCACGGCGTCACCCCAGTTCAGCAGCACAGAAGAATAGTAAGAATTCACTCCCACCAAGCAATCTTCTAAACGAAAGTGGTTTGATAGTCAATAACGTTAGAGACGGAACTGTATAGCAAAATTCAGATCATTTCAACCTGGAGTCTCTCCTGCAACACTTATTCTAAAAGAAAGCCCTCTAGAAATGTTAAGGATTTATCTAAAATATGGTAATTGGCATTTGAAATCATCTTAAGTCTAAATTGAGCAGTAATAAAGTACTACTTTGGGAATATAAGAATCAGAACATTTCAACAGAAATGCAGTTTCATGTTTTTGGTTTCTTTTTTTGAGTCAGGGTTAAAAAAAAAAAAAAATTAGCCAGCCTGTGGTCCCAGCTACTTGGAAGGCTGAGGTGGAAGGATCCGCTGAACCCAGCAGGTCGAGGCTGCAGGGACCATGTCACTGCACTCTGGCCTGGGCGACAGAGTGAGACTCTGACTCAAAAAAGAAAAGAAAAAGAAATATGGATGTGAGGAGGCTTTGACAAACACATCAGGCAGGTATTGGAAAGTTTGCTATCTCAAAATCAGACAAATTTACTATTTAGTAACTAAGATCCCCTTCTAGTAACTAGGATACCACTCAAGCTCAGTATATTTGAACATATGCTTAAGTTTGATGCAGTTAACAAGGACGAACTCTAAAATAAAAACCCAGATCACTTGATTTTAAACTTTCACATTCTATTTTTATGTACCTTTAAAAGAAGTCCTCATATTTTGGGAGTTCTGGCAATCTAAGTTAGCATGAAGTGAAGAGCTCAGAGTTATACATGGTATTTAAATCACTCTGATTTTTAGAAGAGTTCTTCACCTTCTTTAAAAGAGCAGGGCTTGCTGGCTACTTACTTGTCCTTATCTGAACTCCTGTCCCTCTGTCTAAGGAGCCCAAACTCCTCCCTAAAGCTGTGGCTCAGTTTCACAGTGAATAAGATACTAGAATTTCAAAACTTTTAACTCTCTATATGAGGTGAAGTGATAGCATTAGACTCAACAGTCAGTGGAAAACAAAGGATTAAAAGAAGCTGGATTGAGTAGCAAAGTAGAGAGCTTGAGGAAAGTTCTCAGTGCTCTCAGATGAATACAAAGAGGTTCTGACTGTGGCAAACGCAACTTCAAGACAGAAAATCTGGCTGGGAGTGGTGGCTCATGCCTGCAATCCCAGGATTTGGGGAGGCCAAGGTGCTTGAGCCCAGGAGCCCAGCCTGGACAACATAGGGAGACCTCATCTCCACACACACAAAAAAAAATCAAAAATTAGCTGGGCATGGTAGCACATGCCTGTAGTCCCAGACACTTGGGGGGCTAGGGCTGCGGTGAGCTGTGATTATGTGACTGTACTCCAGCCTGGGTGGCAGAGTGAGACCCCAACTCAAAAAAAAGGACTGAAAATCTGAAATCCTGGCAAAACACTCATCTTTCACATTTGAGTACAGCAAAATACTGTTAAAAAAGTAGGTAACAGCCGGGCTTGGTGGCTCAGCCTGTAATCCTGCGCTTTGGGAGGCTGAGGTGAGTGGATTGCCTGAGCCCGCGGGTTCAGGACCCGCCTGGGCAACTTGGTGAGACCTCATCTCTACAATAAATCAAAAATTAGCCGGGCGTGGTAGCGCACGCCTGTAGTTCCAGCTCCTTGGAAGGCTGAGGCGGAAGGATCACCAGAACCCAGCAGGTTGAGGCTGCGGTGGCCGGGAGCGGCCACTGCACTCCAGCCTGGGCGACAGAGTGAGACTCCAACTCAAAAAAAAGCAGGTAATATTGTTCCATGCTTAAACACCCTCACATTATATATTCATTTTATTTTTTATTTTTTTCATTTTATTTTTTAACAGCTTTATAAGATAGAATTCATCTTCCCCCCCTTTAAAAATTTTTTGAGACGGAGTCTCACTCTGTCACCGAGGCTGGAATGCAGTGGTGTGATCACAGCTCACCACAGTCTAGGTCTCCTGGGTTCAAGTGATCTTCCTGCCTCAGTTTCTGAATATCTGGGACTACAGGTGGGTGCCACCACACTCAATTAATTGTTTGATATTTGTAGAGACAGAGTCTTGCTCTGTTGCCCAGATTGGCCTCAAACTCCTGCCCTCAAGCAATCCTCCTGCCTCAGCCTCCCAAAATGCATAGGTCCCACCCCTAATTAGTCATTAATCTACCTTCTGCCTCTATAGATTTGTCCATTCTGGACATTTCATATCAGTGGAATTATACAATGTTGTAGCCTTTTGTGCCTTCCTTCTTTCATTTAGCATCATGTTTATAAGTTTCATTCAGACTGAAGCCTAGATCAGTAGTTCATTCCTTTTCATCGTCGAATAATCTTACTTTATATAACTTTGTATTCATCCATTTATCAGCTGATGGCCAGTTGGATTGTTTCCACTCTTTGGCTATTAGGAATAATGCTGCATGAACATTTGTGTACAAGTTTTTGTGTGGACATATGTTTTCATTTCTCTTGGGCAAATGCCTAGGAGTGGAATTGCTAGATAATATGGCGCCTGTGTTTAACCTTTTGAGGAACTGCCAGGATGTTTATGAAGGCAGCCGTCCCATTTTACAATGCTACCATAAATTTATAAGGATTACAATTTTTTCATATCTTCCACAACACCTTTTTCTTTTACAAAATATGAAGTGTCATTTCATGATTTTGATTTGCATTTCCCTGATGACCAGTGACGCTGAGCATCTTTTCTTCTTCTCCTTTTTTTTTTTTTTTGAGTTGGATTCTCACTCTGCCACCCACGTTGGAGTGCAGTGGTATACTCACGGCCACTGCAGCTGTGACTTGCTGGCCTCAAGTGATCCTTCTGCCTCAGCCTTCCAAGTAGCTGGAACTACAAGCACATGCTACCATACCCAGTTTATTTATTTATTTATTTTTGAGTTGGAGTCTCACTCTGTCACCCAGACTGGAGTGCAGTGGTCTCTCCTGGCCACCGCAGCCTCGACCTGCTGGACTCCGGCGATCCTTCCGCCTCAGCCTTCCAAGTAGCTGGAACTACAGGCATGTGCTACCATGCCCAGCTAATTTTTGACTTATTGTAGAGATGAGGTCTCGCCAAGTTGCCCAGGCGGGTCTCGAACCTGCGGGCTCAGGCAATCCACTCACCTCAGCCTCCCAAAGGCGCGGGATTACAGGCTGAGCCACTGAGCCCGGTTTATTTTTTTATTTACTGTAGAGACGAGGTCTCACCAAGTTTCCCAGGCTTGTCTCAAACCCCTGAGCTTAGGCAATCCTCTCACCTGGTCCTTCCAAAGTTCTGGGATTACAGGCTTGAGCTACCACTCATGACCTGCTGAGCATCTTTTCATGGGACTATTTGCTATTTGCATACCTTCTTTGGTCTATTTAGATCCTTTGCCTGTTAAGAAAACTGGGTTATTTATATTTTTATTATTGAATTGTAAGAGTTCTTTATATAGTCTAAATATAAGTTCCTTATCAAATATATGGTTTGCTAATATTTCTCCTATTCGGTGCACTGTCCTTTAATCTTCTTGATGATATCTGTTGAAGCACAAAAAGTCTTAATTTTGATAAAATCCAAGTTATCCATTTTTTCTTTTGTTACTTGTGTTTTTGATGTCACATGTAAGAAACTATTGCCGGCCGGGCTCGGTGGCTCAGCCTGTAATCCCAGCACTTTGGGAGGCCGAGGTGAATGGATTGCCTGAGCCTGCAGGTTCGAGACCCGCCTGGGCAACTTGGCGAGACCTCATCTCTACAATAAATCAAAAATTAGCTGGGTGTGGTAGCACGCGCCTGTAGTTCCAGCTACTTGGAAGGCTGAGGTGGAAGGATTGCCGGAGTCCAGCAGGTCGAGGCTGCGGTGGCAGGGAGTGACGACTGCACTCCAGCCTGGGCGACAGAGTGAGACTCCAACTCAAAAAAAAAAAAAAAAGAAAGAAACTTGCCTAATTCAAGGTCACAAGGATTTATGGCCATGTTTACTTCTTCTAAGAATCTTATAGTTCTAGATCTAAGTCTGTGATTCATTTTTAGTTAGTTTTTGTATATGGTGTGAGGAACGGGTTCAGTTTCATTCTTTTGCATGTGGCTATCCAGTTGTCCTAGCACTATTTGTTGAAAAATGATTCTTTCTCCAAGCAATTACCTTAGCATCCTGTCAAAAATGATTTGACCCGGCCTGGTGCAGTGGATCATGCCTGTAATCCCAACACTTTGAAAGGCTGAGGCGAGAGGATTGCCTGAACCCAGGGGTTCAAGACCAGCTTGGGCAACATGGGGAGACCTTGTCTGTACAGCAGATCAAAAAATTAGCTGGGCATGGTGATGCACACCTGTAATTCCAGCTACTTGGAAGGCTGAAGCAGAAGGATCGCCTAAGCCCAGTAGTTCAACGCTGGGGTGGCCGTGAGTGTGACATTGCACTCCAGCCTGGGCAACAGAATGAGACTCCAACTCAAAAATAAATTAATTAACTAATAATAGCAAATAAATAAATAAATAAATATAAGTTCACATCATCTGTGAATAAAGAGACTTTAATGTTTTCCTTTCCAATTTGAGTATCTTTTATTTCATTATCTTGCTTAATTGCCCTGGCTAAAACCTCCAGCAAAATGTTGAATAGAATTGGGGAGAGTTGTCATCTTTTTCTGTTCCTGATCTTAAGGGAAAGCATTCAGTCTTTCACCCTTAAGTATAATGTCAGTGACAGTTATTCTAGATGCTTTTTGTCAAATTGAGGAACTTCTATTCAAGTTTGATGCATATTTTTTATCATGAAAGCATGTTAGATTTTATCAAATGCTTTTTCTTTGTCTATTGAGTTTCATCTTTTATTCTATTTATATGATACATTACATTAATTGCCTTTAATATTAAACCAACATTGTTTTTCAGAAATAAATTCCCTTATGTCATGGCGTATAATGCTTTTTATGTATTGCTGGGTTAAGTTTGCTAGTATTTTCTTTTTTTTTTTGTATTGAACATTTATTGGTTTGCGAGCACACACCAGATGCTGCCCGGGTCCCAGGCAGAAGGTTAAGATTTACAGACGTGCTTGAAAAAAGCAAAACAACAACAACAAAAGGACAGATGGTCTGAGTGGAGCATGAACGCCTGAGGGATGAATTCCTGCCCCATGTAAGTACTGGTGCTCCAAGACATGGAACAGAAGAGATGGCGTCTCTCTCTCTCTCTCTCTCTCTCTCTCTCTCTCTCACACACACACACACACACACACACACACACACACACCAGAGCACAAGCAGGAATGCACCCAGGTGATGAGATTATCCAGGCACACACACACACACACACACACACACCAGAGCACAAGCAGGAATGCACCCAGGTGATGAGATTATCCAGGCGCGCGTGTGCGCGCGCGCGCACACACACACACACACACACACACACACACACACACACACACACACACCAGAGCACAAGCAGGAATGCACCCAGGTGATGAGATTATCCAGGCCCAAGGCTGCATTTAGGACCCAGAGGGGGAGCACGTAGCAGGTTTCCTGTGAGCGGCACCACAGTGGCACAAAGCCCCTCCTGCCACCCAGTGACCCTGGGCACCCACGGGAGAAGGGAATCGGGACTGCCCAGCTAGAAAGTCTTGGTCCAGGAATGGGAAGGGACCCTCTGCTTTGTATTCGGACCCCCCCAAAAGGGGGCAGGGGAGGGAGAGACCGAGGCTGATGGCCCCACAGGATTTGTTGCTCTAAGAAAAATATGTCTGGGGAGTGAGAGAAATTGAAGGCAGTTCTGAGCTATCTTTGAGGCCAAGTGCTGTATGCCACAGTGTCCCTGCCAGAGCCAAGTCGCTGGCTTGGCCAGATGCAGAGGACACTAGAGAACAATCTCAAGTGTTCTTTGGTTCTAAAAATGAGCTAGAGACATGCTGTCCAGGAAAAGAAGATCCCAAGTGTAGCTGCCCCAAGGCTGTGTGGAAGGAGAGGCCTACTCGCTATGTTGCCCAGGCTGGTCTTGAACTCCTGGGCTCAAGCAAGCCTCACGCCTCGGCCTCCCAAAGTGTTGGGATGACAGGCACAAGTCAGCGTGCCCAGTCAAGGAGAGGCATACAAAAGCCTCAGCAAAACAGCAGAACCTAGATGCAGCAGGCTGGTGAAAGCTCCTCACGGGACACTGTCAGGACACCATACTCCAGGGAGCCAGCTGGAGAGGGGCAGGCCTGTGTTCTCTACAGACCCAGAGAACGGTACACACACAAGAAGGAATGAGCCCCTGGAATAGTGTTCTCAAGCCAGAGGCAGTGGTTCACACCTACAATCCCAGCACTTTGGGAGGCCAAGGCAAGAGGATCGCCTGGGCTGAGGAGCTTGAGACCTGCCTGGACAACTTGGCGAGACCCTGTCTCTATAAAAAAAATCAGGAAAAGTTGCTGGGCAAGATGGTGCATGCCTGTAGTCCCAGCTACTTGGGAGCCTGAAGCAGAAGAATCACCTGTGCCCCACAGATCGAGGCTGTGGTGGCCATGATTGTGCCACTGCACTGCAGCCTGGGTGACAGAGTGAGACTGACTGAAAACAAACAAAATAGTGGCCTCAGTGAATGCACCTACAAGTACAGACACATGCTGACAGAGAGGTCTGCCTAGTAGGGGTTGTCCTGAACATGCTCCAGAATGGCCTTCAGCCCCCAGTCAGGTTTCCTCTGCGGTGGGGATGATCTGGCTGGCTGGCAGGAGGAAGCCGTAGTGCCCTGTGTCTCTCAGCTTGAACATGAACACATACTTGATGCCATGATCGTATGCCCAGTCGACGCTGCTCCCGCTGGCTGAATGAACAGTGGCTTTGGTGGGCCCCACTTGGTACTCAGTGTCCGACTAGGAAGCCAGAGCCTTGGCTGGTCGCCTGGCCACCTTGTCCAGCTCAGCGGCATCCAGGGCCTTCTTGACTGGATAGCATAGGGGTACATCAGCAGCGGTAAGTAGCTGTGCAGGTCGATGAAGGCCTTTGAAGTGCTTATGTCTTTGGATGAAATCGACCACCGCTTTCACCTCTGCTTCCAAATAGGCGCGGGGTCCATGGTACACTTTGGAGCAGGGGTTATCACTGGCTCCTTTGCCTGCAAAACTAACGTTCCAGTTTCTCTTTGGGTCAGTGCCAGTGCAGTGGCTTCCAGGATTTGAGGACCGTGTCTTCCTCCATAAACAGTTTTTCATGTGTGTGTACACGTAGCCATCAGGATTGGCCACAGGCAACAAGAAGATATCCATTTTCTCCAAGATGGAGGTGATGGCTGGATCCCTCTAGAAATCAGAGGCAATCTTCCTGCCGTCCATATGGCGGTGGCACGGGAGACCCGATCATGGGCGTGGATGCCTGCGTTAAGCCAGACAGCCGGTCCCTGTCCAACACAGTGCTAAACTTTAGGGCAAACATCAGACAGTTTTTGAACAAACAACCGATCTCCATCCTGCTCACCAGGTGAGGGGAATCCAAGGCTACAGTGCCCACCTTGGGTAGATGGCTTCCAGATGGTAAGCCCTATACTTGAACTTACTGCTCCTTTGTTCTTGCCCTTCATTGTGTTGCATTTCTTCATCTTCATTATCTAAAAGGGGCTGCAGGTCCTTAAGAGTTACTGAGTACTCCAAGCCCTGGGACTTCAGGAAGGGCTTGACTGGCTACAGACTGATAGATGGAACCAGGACATCCACCCCGGCAGAAGGCGAAGGGAAACTTCTAAACAGAGTTTCAAGTTGTACGAGTTCACCAGCTGACTCAATTTGTTAATCTTGTCTTCATTTCTGACATTAATCCTAAAAACTTGGTCCCACTCCTCCAAACTCTGGCCCTGCCCATCAACCAGTCATCCTCGCTAGTATTTTCTTGAGGGTTTTTAATGTCTGTATTTACAAGTGATATTGATCTGTAGTTTCATTTTCTTATGATGTCTGCTGATTTTATTACCAGGTAATATTGACCTAGATTTGTTGACTAATTTTTTTAAGATCAAATTTGGAAGGTTTATGGCCATTATTTCTTCTGTTTTTTTCTTCCTTTCTCTCTCCTCTCTTGGAGCACTTAGTGGTGTCCCACATCGATTTTTCTTAAACCCTTTATCTCTCTGTCCTTCAAATTGCATAATTTCTATGGCTTACCTTCAATTTTGCTATTTTTTTCTGCCACTTTAAATCTACTTTTGAGCCCCTCTAATAAATTTGTATGTATTTTACATTTCAGCTATTGTACTTTTCAACTCCAGTACTTCTGTTTAGTTTTTCTTTTTTGTCGCGATCTCACTCTGTCACCCAGGCTGGAGTGCAGTGGCACGATCATGGCTCATTGCAGCCTCGATCTCCTGGGCTCAGGCAATCCTTCTGCCTTAGCCTTCCAAGAGCTAGGACTACAGGTGCATGCCACCGCACCTGACTAATTTTTGTATTTTTTTTCTCTCACTCTTTGTCTCTCAGACTGGAGTGCAGTGGCACACTCATGTCCACCGCAGTCTTGACCTGCTAGGCTTAGGTGATCCTTTCACCTCCACCTTCCAAATAGCTGAAACTACAGATGCACGCCACCATGCCTGGCTAGTTTTTGTGATTTATTGTAGAGACAAGGTCTCACCAAGTTGCCCAGGCTGGTCTCGAACCTCCAAACTCAGGCAATCCTCTCGCCTCAGCCTCCCAAAGTGCTGGGATTACAAGCTGAGCCAACGTGCCTGGCCTTTTGTACTTTTTGTAGAGACAAGGACTTGTATGTTGCCCAGGCTGGTCTCGAACTCCTAGGTTCCAGCAATCTTCTCATCTCAGCCTTCTGAAGTGCTGGATTACAACTGTGAGCCACCAGGTCAGCCAGAGTCTTTCTCTTTCTTTTCTTTGTCTTTCTTTCATTTCTTCCTTCCTTCCTTCCTTCCTCCCTTTCTCTTTCTTTCTTTGTCTCCCTTTTTCTCTTTTTCTTTCTTTTATTTTTTTGAGCCTTTGTCACCCAGGCTGTAGTGCAGTGGCAGGATTACGGCTCACTACAACCTCAAACTCCTGGGTTTCAGGCGAGCCTCCCACCTCAGCCTCCCTGAGTAGCCGTAACTACAGGCTCGGGCTATCACACCCAGCTAATTTTTAGATTTTTTTGTAGAGATGCAGTCTTACTTTGTTGCCCAGGCTGGTCTCAAATGTCTGGCCTCTCGCCTCGGCCTCCCAAAGTGCTAGGGTTATAGGCGTGACCCACTGCACCCAGCCCAGTACTTCTATTTGTTAGTATTTACTTATTTATTTATTTTATTTTATTTTTTTTGAGTTGTAGTCTCACTCTGTCGCCCAGACTGGAGTGCAGTGGCCGCTCCCGGCCACCGCAGCCTCGACCTGCTGGGCTCCGGCGATCCTCCCGCCTCAGCCTTCCAAGTAGCCGGAATTACAGGCATGCGCTACCACGCCCGGCTGATTTTTTGATTTATTGTAGAGATGAGGTCTCGCTGCCCAGGCGGGTCTCGAACCTGCAGGCTCAGGCAATCCACTCACCTCAGCCTCCCAAAGGCATGGGATTATAGGCTGAGCCACCGAACCTGGTTTAGTATTTACTTATGATTTCTTTTTTTTTTTTTTTTTTTTTGAGTTGGAGTCTCACTCTGTCGCCCAGACTGGAGCACAGTGGCCGCTCCCGGCCACCGCAGCCTCGACCTGGTGGGCTCCGGCGATCCTTCCGCCTCAGCCTTCCAAGGAGCTAGAACTACAGGCATGCGCTACCACGCCTGGCTAATTTTTTATTTATTGTAGAGATGAGTTCTCGCCAAGTTGCCTGGCGGGTCTCAAACCCACGGGCTCAGGCAATCCACTCACCTCAGCCTCCCAAGGCGCGGGATTACAGGCTGAGCCACCGAGCCCGGCTACTTATGATTTCTATTTCCTTTTTTTTTTTTGAGTTGGAGTCTCACTCTGTCGCCCAGACTGGAGTGCAGTGGCCACTCTGATCTTCTTCATTTAGTTAGACAGTGTCATCATACCTTTCTTAATTCTTTAATCTGTTTTCTGTAGTTATCTAAACATATTTATAATACTTTTTAAAATTTATAATTTTAAAATTATATTTGAATAGAGATGGGGATTTTGCTATGTTGCTCAGGCTCATCTCAAATTCCCGGGATTGAGTGATTGATTCTCTCATCTCAGCCTCCCAAAGTGCTGAGATTACAGGTATGAACCACTGGGCCCAGCCTATAATAGCTACTTTGATTTTTGCTTGTGAAGTCCAATATGCTGCCACTCTCACAGACTGTGTCTGTTGCCTGCTCTTTTTCACTTGTATGAGTCACACTTTCCTGTTCCTTTGCATATCTGGTATTTTTTTTGTGGAAAATTTGACATGTTAAATAACACATTGCGGTAACTCTGGAAGCCGATTCCTTGTCTCCCACCCTGTAGGCCTATTGTTATTTGCTTATTTCTTTAGTGACTTAGCTGGACTATTTTACTAAACTCTATTTTCCTTCCTGTAATTCCATATGTTAAATCCTAATCCCCAGTAAAATGGTATATACAGATGATCAGTGGGGGGGATTATGTCATGAAGGTGGAGTGCTCATGAATGCAATCAATGCCTTTTTAAAAGCCTGGGAAAACTCCCTTGTGAGGAGATTACAGCAAGAACACACCATCTATGGGCCAGGGAGCAGGCCCTCACTAGACACCAAATCTGTCAGCACATAATTGTTGGACTGTCCAGCCTCCAGAACTGTGAGAAATAAGTCTCTGTTAACCAGGTGCAATGGCTCACACCTGTAATCCCACAACTTTGGGAGGTAGAGACAAGAGGATTGCCTGAGCCCAGGGATTCCAGATCAGCCTGGGCAACTTGGCAAGACCTTATCTCTACAATAAATAAAAAAATTAGCCAGACATGGTAGCATGTGCCTGTGGTTCCAGCTACTTGAAAGGCTGAGGTCGAAAGATCACCTGAGCCCAGCAAGTAGAGGCTGCAGTGGCCATGAATATGCCACTGCACTCCAGCCTGGGCAACACAGTGAGACTCCTACTCAAAAAAAAATTTTTTTCTTCAATAAGGGTACCCACACTTTACCTGTATTATGATCACATATGTACCTAACCCTCATCTGTACCCCACATTTTAAAAAGAAAATAATTTTTTAATAAGTTTATAAGCAATCCTTTATGGATTTTTGGAATTTTGTTTTAGCAGCCTGAACAGACTAAGACAACTGCCAGACTGAAATGGATCTATATTTCATTTCAACCCAACTTATTTGTTTTTGTTCTTGGGTAGATAACTTAATCTCTGAATCCTAGATTGTTGATTGATAAAACTGGACACTATTCTCAGAAGGTTGTTTGGTGGGGGAAGAAGGGAGATTATAAAATAATGCAAATAATGTGTCTTGCAAGTGTTTATATCACAAATCTTCCTTATCCACACATAGTAGCTGGGTTTGGTGACTCACGCCTGTAATCTCACACTTTGGGAGGTGTAAGTGAGAGGATTGCCTGAGCTCAGGGGTTCGAGACCAGCCTGGGCAACTTGGCGAGACTTCTGTCTCTACAATAAATAGGAAAAATTAGCCAGGCATGGTGGCGCTTGCCTGTGGTTCCAGCTACTTGAAAGGCTGAGGTGGAAGAATCACCTGAGCCCGGGAGGTTGAGGCTGTGGTAGCTGTGATTGTGATAGAGTGGGACTCTCACTCAAAAAAAGAAAACATGAAAGGTTTTATCATTTTGTGTCCTGTGGTTTTGTCTTATTTAGGACTATCCTATCATAATAGAGTTACCCTGAAATGCACTTGGATTTGAGAAGTAATTGGAACAGGGCTCATGATCACATAGGATAAAGTGGTTCCTTGTGCTGCCTGGTGTTAGCTCACAGCTGACCCTCATGACTCGGTCAAGGAATATTAATATATTTCCATAAGCACACTGCTAAGACGTGTTTTAGGAAGGACAGATCTGTTTTATACAACCTTATACATATCTTTTTTATACAACCTCTGTGAGACAGAGACAGGGTAACCTTAAAAGGGGAAACACTCCTGATAGTACTGGTAGACTCTAATGTATTAGACCTTTTCAGACTCTCACATTACTAGCTACCATGAGAAATAAGGCATATCACTTTAATAAATGTTTCATTAGACCAAATGTAGAATACATGTTATATGGAATTAGATTTGTTCTTACTCTGTGCATACCCTATTTGTGCTTCATTAGATGAATCCAATTTAAATACTACATTGAACATTTAAGAAAAGTTTCAGGCTGGGTTCGGTGGCTCAGCCTGTAATCCCAGCACTTTGGGAGACCGAGGTGAGTGGATTGCCTGAGCCCGCGGGTTCGAGACCTGCCTGGGCAACTTGGCGAGACCTCGTCTCTACAATAAATCAAAAATTAGCTGGGCATGGTAGCCAGGTGGCTATTTGGAAGGCTGAGGTGGAAGGATCGCCAGAACCCAGCAGGTCAACGCTGGGGTGGTCATGAGTGTGCTACCCCACTCCAGCCTGGGCGACAGAGTGAGACTCCAACTCAGAAAAGAAAAGAAAAGAAAAAAATTTCAGCGGTGGCTCATTCCTGGAATTCCATCACTTTGGGAGGCGGAGGTGAGAGGATTGCCTGAGCCCATGGGTTCAAGATCAGTCTGGGCAACTTGTCAGGACCAAGTAGCTACTCTTATAACAAACACTATGGAAGATACAAAAGTATAGTATATAAAGATTGTTTTCCAGGAATTTCCAGTCTAGATAGGAAGAAAAAGCAGACAAACACAAAAATAATAATGGTCAAGATAGCACATAAGACCAGGTACAGTGGCTCATGTATGTAATCCCAGTACTTGGGGAGGCCAAGGTGAAAGGATTGCTTGAGCCCAGAAGTTCAAGTTCAGCTTGGACAACAGAGCAAGACCTTGTTGCCACACACACACACACAAAAGTGTATAAGTCTCAAATGAGGAATACAAACAAGTGCAGAAGTCAACTCTTGGCTAAGATGCTTAGGGAAGCTTCACAGAACAGGTAGGATTTAAACTGGGCCTTTAAACTCAACCTAGGTTTTTCGGTTTTTTTAAGTCAGAGTCTCAGTCTGTCACATAGGCTGGAGTGCAGTGGCACACTCATGGCCATCTCAACCTACTAGACTCAGGTGATCCTTCTGCCTCAGCCTTTTGAGTACCTGGAACTACAGGCCTGTGCCACCATACCCAGCTAATTATTTATTTATTTATTGTAGAGACAAGATTTCGCCAAGTTGCCCAGGCTGAACTCGAACCCCTGGACTCAGGCAATTCTCTCACCTCTGCCTCCCAAAGTGCTGGGATTACTGGTATGAGCCACTGCATCCAGCTTAACCTAGGTTTAACAAAATGATCAAATCGAAGCCGGGCTCGGTGGCTCAGCCTGTAATCCCGCACCTTTGGGAGGCTGAGGTGAGTGGATTGCCTGAGACCGCAGGTTCGAGATCCGCCTGGGCAGCGAGACCTCATCTCTACAATAAATCAAAAAATCAGCCGGGCGTGGTATCGCATGCCTGTAATTCCGGCTACTCGGAAGGCTGAGGCGGAAGGATCGCCGGATCCCAGCAGGTCGAGGCTGCGGTGGCCGGGAGCGGCCACTGCACTCCAGTCTGGGTGACAGAGTGAGACTCCAACTCAAAAAAAAAAAAAAAAAAATCAAATCGGTGGCTGTCTTGAGACAAACACTCTCCCTCAGCCATAGTATTCCTGGTACTTTTCCCAAAAGAAACATTTTATTGTAACTCTCACATGTCTGAGATCAAATTCCGAAGTCCAAATATATTATGGCTTCCTGGGATATTAACCATCCTGTAAAGAAAGTGACCATAACAGGGTGCCTGAATGAAACGTAATTGTACACCTAACCCTTAACTGTACCCCACAAAACCATAATAAAAAATATTGATTATGAAAAAAAAAGTGATCATTTTTGTATGATAACTGAGTTAATGCTGCAGAGAGCTTTGTCTATTTAGCTGGCAAAATGCTAACGCATTAACTTCATTTCATTACGCTTGGAGATTTTTCTCCCTCCTGCTTTGGTGAAGCACAATTCTCATTGAAAACAATAACATAAAGCTAAGCCACAGCATCTACCCCACCCCTTCAATTATGTGTTTTCTGTGCCCTCTCGGGTCATGCTCTTCACACCCAGGGCTTCATAAATGTTGTCGGCAGATGGATTAACTGAAAGAACTATCTGGCAAAGCTCTCTAGCTTATCTTTTCTAGGTTACAAACACAGAAAGAAGAAAAAAAATCTGGGATTTGATTACCAGTTGACTTATTATTAGTAGTAATAGCAGTAACATTTTTTGTTTGTTTGTTTACCAATCAACCTAGCCTACTTGGAGACTAAAGTATAAACAAGAGGTCACTAACCGTAGGCCAAAGAATGATTTTCAAAAGGTTAAAAACATGATCTCGGCCAGGTTCGGTGGTTCAGCCTGTAATCCCAGCGCTTTGGGAGGCAGAGGTGAGTGGATTGCCTGAGCCCGCGGGTTCAAGACCTGCTTGGGCAACTTGGCAAGACCTCATCTCTACAATAAATAGCCGGGCATGGTAGCGCACGCCTGTATTTCCAGCTACTTGAAAGCCTGAGGCGGAAGGATCGCCGGAGCCCAGCCGATCGAGGCTGCAGTGGCCAGAAGCGGCCACTGCACTCCAGTCTGGGTGACAGAGTGAGACTCCAACTCAAAAAAAAAAACATGAACTCAGATAAATATAAAATGAAAATGTTGTCAAACATCTTACTGCACTTATTAGCTAATGAAGAAATAACAAAAGATGGGGTTCAGGCTGATCATGGTGACTCACGCCTGTAATCCTAGCACTTTGGGAGGCCAAGGTAAGAGGATTGCCTGAGCCCAGCAGATCGAAGCTGTGGTGGTCATGAGTGTGCCACTGCACTCCAGCCTGGGCGACAGAGGGAGACTGTGACTCAAAAAAAAAAAAAAAAAGCCGGGCTTGGTGGCTCAGCCTGTAATCCCGCGCCTTTGGGAGGCTGAGATGAGTGGATTGCCTGAGCCTGCGGGTTCAAGACCCACCTGGGCAACTTGGCGAGACCTCATCTCTACAATAAAATAAAATAAAATAAATCAGCTGGGCATGGTAGTGCATGCCTGTAATTCCGGCTACTCGGAAGGCTGAGGCGGAAGGATCGCCGGAGCCCATAAGGTCAAGGCTGCGGTGGCCGGGAGCGGCCACTGCACTCCAGTCTGGGCGACAGAGTGAGACTCCAACTCAAAAAAAAAAAAAGAAGAAGAAGAAAAAATGATTGGGTTCAAACAAGAATCTGAAGAGGTAGGTGTTTATAACAATTTAATAAGGAAATGTTAGGATAAGATTACTACGCTAAATATAAAACTAGTTAATGTCCTACAGGGCCATAAGTCTCAACCTCTGGAGTTTCTTCCTTACAGAAATTATTTGCATCTCTAACTGGACAAGAATCTACAAGCTACCTTCTGCTCCTACAGAGTTGTCAAATAACCCAGTCATTAGACAATCAATCAAAGCAACAAGCCTAGCAGTGCACTGAAGGAACACTTAGTAATCTCTGTGTCTATTTCCAGGTTTAGAATAATTTTTTGACACTCAGAATAGGCTCTCAAAGCTAATGGCAGAGGTCCAACATCATATGCCGATGACATTGTACCAACTATAAAAGAATATTGTTAGAACAAGTATTCATTCCATACAGTTGGAGGAAACATGATTTTATTTATGTAATGACTAGGCTCAGAGAAGTGTAACACAAACAATATTCCAGAGAATACTAATGAGTACAGAGGTTATCTACATGGCAACCTCAATGAACTGAAACCCAGCTGAGAACCAATCTAGATATACATTTTTTATTTTTTATTTAGTTGGAGTCTCATTTTGTCGCCCAGGTTGGAGTACAGTGGCACACTCACGGCCACCACAGCCCCGACCTGCTGGGCTCAGGTGATCCTTCCACTGCAGCCTTCCAACTAGCTGGAATCACAGGTGTGTGCCACCACACCCCGCTAATTTTTTGATTTGTTGTAGAGACAAGGTCTCACCAAGTTTCCCAGGCTGGTCTCAAACCCCTGGACTCTGGATATAAATTTATAGAGTATTTAAGGCTACTTTTAGATTTCTTCCTAATAATTTTACTTATCTGGCCAGGCATGGCGGCTCATGCCTGTAATCCCAGCACTTTGGG
Source organism: Cephalopachus bancanus (assembly GCA_027257055.1). Lineage (NCBI taxonomy): Eukaryota > Metazoa > Chordata > Mammalia > Primates > Tarsiidae > Cephalopachus > Cephalopachus bancanus. The sequence continues at coordinate 56,556 of JAPVLO010001414.1, read as the reverse complement.
AGGCTGAGGCAAGAGGACTGATTGAGCTTAGGAGTTTGAGACCAGCCTGGGCAACATAGAGACCTCGCCACTACACAAAATACAAAAACTAGCTGGGCGTGGTGGTGTATACCTGTAGTCCCAGCTACTCAGGAAGCGAAGGTGGAAGGATTGCCTGAGTCCAGGAGATCAAGGCTGCACAGAGGTATGATCATGCCACTGCACTCCAGCCTGGGCGACAGTGCGAGACTCTAACTAAAAAAAAGTGTTTTTATACTTATCTGGAGAATGTTAGGCACAGTCACACAGCAGCAGAGATGCCATTATAAAGGAATACATAACCGATAAGCATCTTGGGGCATTTAGTATAGCCTATAGCATTATAAATCCCGGAAGGTATCATGCCTTATGGTAGAATCCCATCAATAATCTTTATACACTCATGCCAGTAATCAACAATTCTGAATTGTTTCTCAGTAAACTCCATTTACGAAAGTATGCAAATACATAATTCAAAAAACTTCTATCAAACATACTTAAACATTTAAAAGTATTGGTATTTAAAGAACAAATCAACCCGTTGTATTGAATATATGCCATGTGTAGGATACATTATTGGGCCCTAAATTATACTAATAGAAAAAAGAGGTTCCTGCCAGGCTCGGTGGCTCAGCCTGTAATCCCGCACTTTGGGAGGCTGAGGTGAGTGGATTGCCTGAGCCCGCGGATTTAAGACCCACCTGGGCAACTTGGCGAGACCTCATCTCTACAATAAATCAAAAAATTAGCCGGGCGTGGAGGTGTGCACTTGTAATCCCAGTACTTTGTGAGGCCAAGGCAAGAGGCAAGAGCGTGCACTGTAGTTCCTACTACTTGGAAGGCTGAGGCAGAAGAATCGCCGGAGCCCAGCAAGGTCAAGGCTGCGGTGGCTGTAAGCGGCCACTGCACTCCGGTCTGGGTGACAAAGTGAGACTCCAACTCAAAAAAAAAAAAAAGAAAAAAGAGGTTCCTATTTCAAAAAGCTTATAGTAACAGAGATATCTTTGTAAACATATTTGATACAAGAAAATCTGAATGAACTGCTAAGTATACATATAGGAACACAGAGGAAGAGTGATTAAATTAGGCTCAAGTTAGAGGAAGTTCATGGAAAAACAGACATTTGGATAGGGCTTTGAAGGATTTAATACTTATCAGTCGCTGGGCGCGGTGGTTCACACCTGTAATCCCAGCACTTTGGGAGGCCAAGGCAAGAGGATTGCCTGAATCCATGGGTTCAAGACCAGCCTGGGCAACTTGACGAGACCTCATCTCTACCATAAATCAAAATATAAATAAATCACGTGGTGGCCGGTGCCTGTAGTTCCAGCTACTTGGAAGACTGAGGTGGAAGGATCGCCTGATCCCAGCAGATCGAGGTTGCAGTGGCCATGAGCAGCATGCCACTGCACTCCAGCCTGAGTGACAGAGTGAGACTCCTACTCAAAAAAAAAAAAATTCGTTTTCCTGTTTGTTTTTCAGAGTATGCTTTTAGTTCTCACCTACCATATTTAACATTGAGATCATTCTAAATAAATACTTTTTTTTTTAATGAGAAACTCCAGGCCAGGCTCGATGGCTCATGCCTGTAATCTCAGCACTTTGGGAGGTGGAGGAGAAAGGACTGTCCGAACCCAGGGTCTGAGACCAACCTGGGCAATTTGGCGAGTCCTTGTCACTACAATAAATCAAAAAATTAGCCAGACGTGGAGGTGTGCACCTGTAATCCCAGTACTTTGGGAGGCCAAGGCAAGAGGCAAGAGAATTGCCTAAGCTAAGGGTTTGAGACCAGCCAGGGCAACTTGGTGAGACCTCATCTCTACAATAAATCAAAAAATTAGCCGGGCGTGGTGGCGCGCACCTGTAGTTCCAGTTACTTGGAAGGCTGAGGGGGAAGGATCGCCGGAGCCCAGCAGGTCGAGGCTGCGGCGGCCGGGAGCAGCCAACTGCTCTGGGCAACAGAGTGAGACTCCAACTCAAAAAAAAAAAATTTCTTTATTCTGTAAATTGTCTGCAATAAACATGTATTATTTTAAAATCAGAATATAAGACACACAATTATTTCCAAATTGGAAAAATGATCTTATTTATTTTTTTGAGTTGGATTCTCTGTCACCCAGGCTGCTGGGTTCAGGTGATTCTTCCACTTCAGTCTTGCAAGTAGCTGGAACCACAAGTGTGTGCCACTACATTCGGCTAATTTTTTTATTTATTGTAGAGACAAGGTCTTGTCAAGTTGCCAAGGTTGGTCTCGAACCCATGGGTTCCGGCAATCCTCTGACCTCCACCTCCCCAAGCGCTGGGATTATAGGTGTGAGCCACTGCATTTGGCGGAAGAATAGTCTTTTTTTTTTTTTTGAGTTGGAGTCTACTCTGTCGCCCAGACTGGTGTGCAGTGGCCGGCCACCGCAGCCTCGACCTGCTGGACTCTGGCGATCCTTCCACCTCAGTCTTCCGAGTAGCCGGAATTACAGGCGTGTGCTACCACGCCTGGCTGATTGTAGAGATGAGGTCTTGCTGCCCAGGCGGGTCTCGAACCCATGGGCTCAGGCAATCCACTCACCTCAGCCTCCCAAAGGCATGGGATTACAGGCTGAGCCACCGAGTCCGGCTAAATAGTCTAATTTTTAAGTGCAGTAATATTTCTAGAAATTTCATCTAAGGAACTCATGATAAACATGCATCAAAATGCACAAGCACTGTCTTAGCTCATGTTCCTCATAGAAAGAACATGAGGCTAAGCCTATATGCTAATAATTTATTAGTGACTGAGGTCCCAGAGAAGTGGGAATGAGGAAAACACAGGGGAGTGAGCCATACAGAGTGTGCATGGCTAAGCTTGCCACAGCATCCTCTAACACATTCAGCTGATAGCTTGTTCTCATGGGATGTCTTCAGCGAATTCATAGGATGTGTTGCAGTATTCTATCCAGCAGGAGGAAGGGAAAATGACATACAGACTACTTCTCTGCCTGTCCTGACCTCTCATTATTCTAATTCAGCTCAGAGGGCATTCACTCTCCTAAATTTCCAGGTGTATACATCTGCCTGCTCTGTGCAGTAGTTGGGGAAGACAGAGCGCGCCTCCAGCATGACCAAGGTGCAGGCACAGCTGGTGGCTTTTCAAGGTCTAATTGCAGGGTTTGGTGGCAGCAGCCAGAACTGGGTCTACAACTGCAGGTAGAATGTGAGCCACCGTAAGTGACCCAGGTGTGCGTGGAGAGGTGGAGGGCGAAACAGGCATGGTATGTGGATTCTGGTTGGCACAATAAACACTATATTGGTCAGCTGACTCTTGGTACCACTCTGATCTACTCATAACCTCTTATGATACCCAGGTTTTATATGAGAATAAGATGCTCTTACTTCTTCCCCACAAGAAGAAATGAAGGAATACATTTTTTTCTGAGTCAGAATCTCACTGTCACCCAGGCTGGAATGCAGTGGCACACTCACGGCCACCGTAGTCTAGACCTGCTGGACTCAGGAGATCCTTCCGCCTCAGCCTTCCAAGTAGATGGAACTACAGGCATGTGTCCCCCATGTCTGGCTAGTTTTTTTATGTTGTAGAGAGTAGGACCCACCAAGTTGCTCAGGCTGGTCTTGAGCCACTGGGCTCAGGCAATCCTCTCACCTCTGCCTCCCCAAGTGCTGGGATTATAGGCATGAGACACCGAGCCGGCAAAGGATAATCTTACTAGTAATGGTTGGTCGTCATTTGCTTGTAGCATCCCAAGACAGTCTCTGCTGGCCCCAGCTGATAAATGGTATCTGTTATTGCATCCCCCACAGTCCATTCTGATGGTCCATACTTCTAGCTGGTTAGGCTTGCTTGCCTGGTGGGGCAGGTTATTCATGCAGGTTAGGCATACTATGCTTCTTGTAGGCAGCTTAAATTAAAATAGAGTAAGCGTTCAGACATTTTTATTTACTTGTTTTTGAGTTGGAGTCTCACTTTGTCGCCAAGGCTGGAGTGAAGTGGCATGCTCATGGCCACTGTAGCCTCAACCTGCCGGGCTCAGGCTATCCTTCCACCTCAGCCTTCCAAGTGGCTGGAACTATAGGCACACACCACCATGCCTGGCTAATGTTTTGATTTATTGCATAGATGAGGTCTCACCAAATTGCCCAGGTTGGTCTCGAACCTGTGGGCTTAGGCAATGTTCTCACTTCGGACTGCCAAAGTGCTGGGATTATAGGCGTCTGGCCCAGACATCTTTCTTATGGGCATACCAGACTTGACCACCCTGCAGGCTAGAATGTGGAGACACCTGCAGTGCAGTCCCTTGGTTCATGGTTCAGAAACGCCCACCCTCTCAGCTCAACAAAAGTGGCCTACCCTCTAAATTCATGGTTAGCATAATAATCGTCGTAAAAGTATAGGAAGGGGCTAGTCAAAGGCAATAGCCATTCTTTCTTAAAACGCCCATGTCCATTGGGCATGCCTTTTTTTTTTTTTGAGTTGGAGTCTCACTCTGTCACCCAGGCTGGAGTGCAGTAGCAAACTCACAGCCACCACAGCCTTGACCTGCTGGGCTCAGGCGATCCTTCCGCCTCAGCCTTTCAAATAGCTGGAACGATAGACATGCACCATCACGACCAGCTAATTTTTTGATTTATTGTAGAGATGAGGTCTTGCCAAGTTGTCCAGGCTTATCTTGAACCGAAGGGTTCAGGCAATCCTCTCGCCTTGGTCTCCCAAGGAGCTGGGATTATAGGAGTGAGCCACCGCGCCCAGCCTGGCATTCTTCTTTCTAATAAATTCTTAGACTGTTCTTGCATTCGCTCTGAAATTCTTTTCTGTAGCAAGTCAAAAAAGAACCTACAGAGCTTCAGATCGCAACATCTCAATCCAGACTTTCATCTGCAAATGTCCTGCCTCTCTGGGCCCAGGCTGCTTCACTTAGTCATTTACAGTTGTCAGTGGGCATGGGAGCGTCACAAGATGTCCTCATTTACAAAAATGCATCTCCTCATTGCACACAAGACAGGCATACTTTTAATTAATTCATACCAAATACTACAGCTGTAGATGTAGAAATCTTCTGAGCACAAGAAACAAAACAAGCAAAAAACGGGCAGGGGGAAGGTGATCAATTTGAAATGCTGGTATCTGTGAGGATTCCTTTAATTAAAGAACCGTGAACTCATAGCAGAGATTTATGTTTTCCCCTCGTGTACACTAAGGGTGGGGTATGTATCATGAGTCAGCGTCTCACTGTTGCCCAGGCGGAGTGCGGTGGTATGATCACGGCTCACCGCGGCCTCCAACTCCTAGCCTCAGGTGATGCTTCCGCCTCAGCTTCCTGACTAACCCACCATGTCCAGGTAATATTCCTTTTTAAACATTTTTTGTACAGGCAAGCTCTCACTACTTTGTCCACGCTGGTCTCAAGCTCCTGGGCTCAAGCAATGCTCCTGCCTCAGCCTCCCAAAGTGCTGGAATTACAGGCATGAGCCACCCCACCTGACCAAGGATGAGACATCTTGTAGAGGTGGTTAGTGGAGAAAATAAGTTCTCCAATGACCTAATGTCTCTGATTATTTAGAAAAATGCATCACTTAATAGGAGAATACTGTGTGAACAAAGAGGGATCGGTAAAAAACATTGCAGGCAGTGGAGGGTTACCTCATCCAGGTAATATAACGGCTTGATGACTTTACCTGTCTGTCCGTTCAGCCACCCATCTGTGTCAAGTCTACTGATAAATCCATTGAGCACTTCCATTTGATTTTTTTCTGTTTCATCTCTCTACTGAAATTACCTACCTAGTCATGCACATTCACATTTCCCACTACAGCCTTTAGCATAGTTTTTTTCTTTTTGAGTTGGAGTCTCACTCTGTCACCCAGACTGGAGTGCAGCAGCCGCTCCCGGCCACCGCAGCCTCGACCTGCTGGGCTCCGGCGATCCTTCTGCCTCAGCCTTCTGAGTAGCTGGAATTACAGGCACGCGATACCATGCCCGGCTGATTTTTTAATTTATTGTAGAGATGAGGCCTCGCCAAGTTGCCCAGGCAGGTCTCGAACCCGTGAACTCAGGCAATCCACTCACCTCAGCCTCCCAAAGCACGGGATTACAGGCTGAGCCACCGAGCCTGCTTTAGCATAGTTATTTTATTTTATTTTATTTTTTTGAGTTGGAGTCTCACTCTGTCACCCAGACTGGAGTGCAGTGGCCGCTCCCGGCCACCGCAGCCTCGACCTGCTGGGCTCCGGCGATCCTTCCGCCTCAACCTTGCAAGTAGCTGGAATTACAGGCATGCGCTACCACGCCCAGCTGATTTTTTGATTTATTGTAGAGATGAGGTCTTGCTGCCCAGGCGGGTCTCGAACCCGCGGGCTCAGGCAATCCACTTACCTCAGCCTCCCAAAGGCGCGGGATTACAGGGATTACAGGTTGAGCCACCGAGCCCGGCTTAGCATAGTTATTTTAAATATCCTACCTGATTGTTCTGACATCAGTGTTATATCTGAGTTTGATTGTATCGACTGCTTTGTTTCTTAGTGGTATGCTATTTCTTCTTGCTTCTATATGCCTCACAAGTTGTTCAAAGCTAGCTAGCTAGCTAGCTACTCATTGTTTTTCAATATTTGAAATACTCAGTTTGTTTTGACCAATTGTGTCCTACTAAGAGGTATTACAACTACTCAATTACTTAATACTTGCAGTCAAGTGCTCTTTTTTTTTTTTTTTTTTTTTGAGTTAGAGTCTCATTCAGTCGCCCAGACTGGAGTGCAATGGCTGCTCCCGGCCACCGCAGCCTCAACCTGCTGGGCTCCGGCAATCCTTCCGCCTCAGCCTTCCAAGTAGCTGGAACTGCAGGTGCGCTATCACGCCTGGCTACTTTTGTTTTGTAGAGACGAGGGCTTGCCAAGTTGCCGGGGCTGGTCTCGAACCCGCAAGCTCAAGCAATCTATTCCCCTCAGCTTCCCAAAGTGCTTGGATTACAGGCTGAGCCACCGAGCCCAGCCTTTTTTTTAAAACATATTTTTTATAAAATTGTGGGTTGTTTTTTTTTTTTTACTCTTAAGGCATTTATCTATCACAACATTCTCTGATTTCACATTAGTTTAAATTCAATTCAGACTTTACACTTCTCTTCTGAGGTCACCTCAGCAGGTTCCACAACAGTAAGCCCCACGTGAGCCAGTTTCGCAGGTGAACCAACTAGATGTTGATACTGGTCGGCTACAAGGGAAAAGCTCCAAACGCAAACGTTAAAAAAAAAAAGGGTGAAACTTATGCAAAGTGCACTTTAAGAAGAGGCACTTTGCCGGGCTTGGTGGCCCAGCCTGTAATCCCGCACCTTTGGGAGGCTGAGGTGAGTGGATTGCCCGAGCCCGCGGGTTCGAGACCCACCTGGGCAGCGAGACTTCATCTCTACGATAAATCAAAAAATCAGCCAGGTGTGGTAGCGCATGCCTGTAATTCCGGCTACTCGGCAGGCTGAGGCGGAAGGATCGCCGGAGCCCAGCAGGTCGAGGCTGCGGTGGCCGGGAGTGGCCACTGCACTCCAGTCTGGGCGACAGAGTGAGACTCCAACTCAAAAAAAAAAGAGGCACTTTTCACTCATGAAAAGAAGCCAGTGAGTCCTCTAAGAATAATAAAAGGGAGTATTTTACAGTTAAGCACCAGATTTGGAGTGAAGAATTTAGATGCGGCCCTGCTGGTCTGGGCTGTTAATACTCTTTGAGTCAGTCTCACTCTGCTGCCCAGGCTGGAGTGCAGGGGCACGCTCACAGCCACCACGGCCTTTACTGCTGTGCTCAGGCGATCCTTAGGCCTCAGCCTTACAAGTAGCTGGAACTACAGGCATGCACCATCACACCTGGCTAATTTTTTATATACTGTAGAGACTAGGTCTCGACAAATTGCTCAGGCTAGTTTCGAATTCCTGGGCTCAGTCTATCCTCTCGCCTCGGCTTCCCAACGTGCTGGGATTACAGGTGTGAGCCACTGCACCCAGCTGCATGAATACTTATAGTCAAGAATCCTTAAGTAATGCCCTATAATTTATCTCTGGCATAAGTTAGATTTTTATATAATAAACTTAAATTTATATATTAAATTTAAAAAGCTGTATTTAGTAATGTTGTACTTTGTTTTTAGTAAGATTAAGTATAAACCAGGCGCAGTTCTCATGCCTGTAATCCCAGTACTTTAGGAGGTGGAAGCAAGAGGATTGCCTGAGTCCGGGGGTTTGAGATCAGCCCGGGCAACTTGGCAAGACCTCGTCTCTACAATAAATAAATAAAATTAGCCGGGCGTGATGGCGCACACCTCTGGTTCCAGCAGTTTGGAAGGCTGAGGCAGAAGGATCACTTGAGCCAAGCAGATTGAGGCTGTGGTGACCATGAGCGTGCTACTGCTCTCCAGCCTGGGTAACAGTGAGACTGACTCAAAAAAAAAAAAAAGATTAAGTGTAATCATCAAATGATTACAATAATATGGACTTATAGAGGTAAAAGAGACCTTAGAGGTCATCCAGTTAGAAATACAGAATAAACTAAGGCATAGTGAATCACTCACAAATAGCCTTCAGAAAATTCTGAATCATACTTGAAACGTTAAAGACATGAATGATATGACTATCCATAAATATTTCTTAATATTTAAAAAAGATCCTTTAAGAAACTTCAAAATAAATGAATGGAATCCAATAATTTAAAACTCAAGTGCTGTTATTTCTACAAGATCTTGGATTATATGTTCATTTGTTCACTGGAAGAAAAATCACATTTTCATTTCTTATATTTTATTTATATTAAAAAGAGCACTTCAGTATTAATTCAAATATCTATCCATTAAATGCAAAAACGTTAATGCAATATTAAAAATGAAATTTAAATGAAAGCAAGGGAATATCACATTAGGGTTCCCATGGCAACTCTCACTACACTCTTCAGCTTCTGAATTGTAGTCTGGTCATTTATTACAGGCTCATACAAAAAATAATTTTGCAAATAGTTAAAGATGTATAGGTTAATTCATGTCAATTCAAGACTTCAGACGCAGTGTAAAGTAATACATTAGGCTAAGAATACTCTAAATATTAAAACATATCCTTAAACATATCTACATAAAACAGATACAAACTTCCTAAATTTTGAATGTGTTAGCACTCACATGAATCACACCGCTTTGCACTGTCACAGCTGAAATCTGAGCCTTATGTTACTGAAATCTAATATGGGTATGGTCAAGTGACTCTCCCTCACTTTAGGAAGAATTTGAAATGACAAACGTCAAATTTTGCCAGAAAAAGCAAAATGTAAATTCATTACTTCACATAAAAATAAAGTCCAATAGTTAAGCAGATCAAATGATCCTGCCCAAGACCTAACTTTATCATTGGCCTTGCTTTTTCATAACTTTTAGTAGTGTATTTTGATGTTAAAAGCTCAAAAAAGGGCTGGGTTCAGTGGCTCAGCCTGTAATTCCAGCACTTTGGGAGGCCCAGGGGAGTGGATTGCCTGAGCTCGTGGGTTTGACACCAGCCGACTTGGCGACACCTCATCTCTACAAATATCAAAAAAAATTAGCCGGGTGTGGTAGCACACGCCTGTGGTTCCAGCTACTTGGAAGGCTGAGGCGGTCGGATCGCAGAGCCCAGCGGGTTGACGCTGGGGTGGTTGTGAGTGAGACTCTAAACAAGCAATTCATCTTTTTATCTAAAGGAAATAGTGGGATAATTACCAAGCTACGAAAGTAGGATCCCCCGCCCCCAGAAAAACCTGGAATTCTCTTTTGGAGGGTGGGCCCCTTGTAGTACATTTGTAATTTATTCCTCCGGATCAAAAGGTCTACCGAAGTTTTTATCTGGAAGTTTTGGGAAGGTTGCATCACGATTTCAGGAGGTAACATCCCAAGTTGTGGCAAACAGGTGACTGGTTATTCCACCATGACAACACACCTGTCCACACCACGCTGAGTGTTCAGTTTCTGACCAAAAACAGCATGACCCCTGTGGCCTTTTTTGTTGCCCCGATGAAGAAAATCCTCAAAGGGAAATGTTTTACCAATGTGGAAGAGGCGAAACAAAATTGGCAGAGGCACTAAAAGGCACCAAAATTAACGAGATCAAAAACTGTTTTGAGCAGAGGAAAAAGTGTCTGGATATGTGTATTACATCAAATGGAGACTACTAGCTGGGTTCGGTGGCTCAGCCTGTAATCCCGCGCCTTTGGGAGGCTGAGGTGAGTGGATTGCCTGAGCCTGCGGGTTTGAGACCCGCCTGGGCAACTTGGTGAGACCTCATCTCTACAGTAAATCAAAAATTAGCCAGGCATGGTAGCACGTGCCTGTAGTTCTGGCTGCTTGGAAGGCTGAGGTGGAAGGATCACCGGAGCACAGCAGGTTGAGGCTGCAGTGGCCGGGAGCGGCCACTGCACTCCAGTCTGGGTGACAGAGTGCGACTCCAACTCAAAAAAAAAAAAAAAAAAAAATGGAGACTACTTTGGAGGTGACTGAAGTATAAACATGTAAGAAGAAATACACAATTTTTAATAATTCCAGCGTTTTTCTGAATCTCTCGTATGTGTAAGGATTGAGGAAAAAATATAAACAATGTAAATATCCAGGAGGTAATTTGACCAACATACACTGATGTGGAAAAATGTCCACAATACATTAAGTAAACAAAGAAAACAGGCTGGGTATGGTGGCTCAGCCTGTAATCCCAGCACTTTGGGAGGTCGAGGCAAGAGGATTCCCTGAGCCCAAGGGTTCGAGACCAGCCTGGGCAACTTGGTGAGACCTTGTCTCTACAATAAATCACAAAAACTAGCCGGACATGGTGGTGTGCGTCTGTAGTTCCAAGCTACTTGGAAGGCTGAGGCGGAAGAGTTGCCTAAGCCCAGCAGGTGGAGGCTGCGGTGGCCGTGAGTGTGCTGCTACACTCTAGCTTGGGCGACAAGAGTGAGATTCCAAATCAAAAACAAACAAACAAAAAACAAAGAAAATATAAAACAGTAAGTACAGTAAGAAAAAAAACGAACAGAACAAAACAAAAAAAGTCAAAACACTCAAGAACAATGTGTATCCCTGGAGAGAGACGTGTCTTGAACAATATAATGGTAGGGGTTTTGGGATAGTGCGATTATGAATGACTTTTGTCTTATTTTACTGAATTTTTCAAATGAATATAATTAGAAAATAAAGGTATCAGAAAAAATAAGTACTGCCTGTTGTTATGAGTGTGAAGATACTGATACTCTCCTCTACTGAGGGTAGGAGTGTAAGTTGATAAAAATCTTGAGTTGTTTGATAACATGAAAACATGGCCAGAAAATCTGTAATTCTATTGTTAAACCCAAGATTTAAAATCCAAGAGACCACAAAGAGCCAGCTCCGATGCAAACACACGAGGGTCTTTATTCAGGCTCGAGTCTGGGCTCACGTTTGAAGCCGATGCAGCGACTTCAGGGACGAGAGCCCTGACCCAGGCTAACACGCACCTTTTATACATAATTCTGAAGGGGTGGGGTGGCTCTACAAACTTGTGCACACAGGGTTGGATAAAAACTATATGACACAGTTACAAAGACTTTGGTTGATTTAAGTTCGATTTGCGTGGGCTCAGGTTTAGTTACTTGTGATGGACAAGTAACTGCCAAACGGGCAGAATGGAATGCCAGATAAGCTAGGTTTAGTGAGCAGGCAGGAGGTTTGAAACAACACCAAGCTTACCAGGAGAGAGATGCTACAGAGGCTACCACAATTTAAGCAAAGGAATGTCCGGAAGGGGCTTATTGCTTAACGTTCACATACTGCTAGCAGCAGTTGCAGAATTCATATAGTAATAGTTTTTTTGAATCTCTTGGGTCTCTCACTATTTACTAATTTTTTTTACTTCTATAATTCTATTTTCAAAGAGTAATCATGGAAATTGGAAAGTACTTAAAAATTTCAAGAGTGATTAAATAATTACATAACCATTCCATAAGAGGAAATACTATATACTCATTAAAAATCACATTATAAAATATTTCTGTAGGAAAATGCTTATTGCTATCCCACCAAATCAACGATTTTGGCTGCAAGTAGTAGAAAACATACAATGGGCTTAAATTACAAAACATCTGGATAACTACAGAAGTTGAACGTGCCTATTTCCCTCTCATGCCTCCTGAAACTCCACCAAAATGACGGGGAAAGTGAGGACCATAACGATGAAAAGGGGAGAGGAGAAAATAGCATGCAATTTTTTTCTCTTCACTTGTGTAGTAGCCTCCAGAATTAGAACAGGCTCAGAGCCTCCTTCATCCCGATTTTTAACGCAAGAAAACTGGGGGGGGTGTGTAGGTCTATGCACATGAATGCAATGTGAAAACATAAGCAGGCAGCTCAGAAACAGGCTGATTTCTCCATGAAAAATTACTCTAATACCTGGGCATGGTGGTGAAAACCTGAAGTCCCAGCTATTGAGGAAAGGCTGAGGCAGAAGGATGACCTGAGTCTAGGAAGTGAAGGCTATGATGAGCCGAGATCATGCCACTGCACTCAACTCTGGGGAACAGAGTGAGACTTTGACTCAAAAAAAAAAAAAGAAAGAAAAGAAAAAAGAAAAAGCTGTAAGAACTGAACATACTTGGAAAGTGGGAGTGTGGGGCGGGGGGGATGAAAATGGAGAAAGTGAATGGGTCTTTATAAGAGAACTCAGGCTCCCCTTAGAAATCAAAATCTACCTGCAGCATTTAAAGGCTAGTTTTGCCGGGCGCCGTGGCTCACACCTGTAATCCCAGCACTTTGGGAGGTGGAGGCGACAGGATTGCCTGAGTCCAGGGGTTCATCAACCTGAGCAATCTAGCGAAGACCTTGTCTCTACAATAAATCAAAAAATTAGCCAGGCATGGTGGCACGCGCCAGTGATTCCAGTTACTTGGAAGGCTGAGGTGGAAGGATAGCCTGAGCTCAGCAGGGGGAGGTTGTGGTGGCCATGAGCACTCCAGCCTGGGTGAAAGAGTGAGACTCCCCCCCCCAAAAAAAGGCTTGATTCCCTTCCATAGCCAACCATGAAGCTTTTACCAAATGCTGAGGTCAAAACACCCTATTCATATGTATTTGTGTGCATGTTATGATTATTGTAATATGTGATGAGTAGTGAGGATTTTTAAAAAAATTTTTGAGTAGCCGGGCTCGGTGGTTCAGCCTGTAATCCCGCGCCTTTGGGAGGCTAAGGTGAGTGGATTGCCTGAGCCTGCGGGTTCGAGACCCGCCTGGGCAGCGAGACCTCATCTCTCAATAAATCAAAAAATCAGTTGGGCGTGGTAGCGCATGCCTGTAATTCCGGCTACTGGGAAGGCTGAGGCGGAAGGCTCGCCAGAGCCCAGCAGGTCGAGGCTGCGGTGGCCGGGAGCGGCCACTGCCCTCCAGTCTGGGTGACAGAGTGAGACTCCAACTCAAAAAAAAAAAAAAACCAAAAAAAAACGAAAAGCAAAAAATTTTTGAGTTGTTGTCTTACCCTGTCGTCCAGGCTGGAGTGCAGTGGCACAATAGGGAGGGCTAACTTTTTTATTTATTGTAGAGTAAAACGAGGCCTCACCATGTTGCCCAGGCTGATCTCCAAACCCTGAGGCTCAGGCAGCGAGTGCTCTCTCCTCTGCCTCCCTAAATGGTGGGATTACAGGCATCAACCACTGCCCCCCACCCATGAAGAATGTTAAAAATGAGCCTCAGGCAGGGTGCAGTGGCTCATGCCTAGAATCCCAGTACTTTGGGAGGCTGAGGTGAGGATCGCCTGAGCCCCAGGGGTTTGAGATCTGCCTGAGCAACATGGTGAGACCTTGTCTCTACAATAAAAAAAAAAAAAAAAAAAAATTGCTGGGCATGAGGGCACATGCCTGTAGTTCCAGCTACTTGGAAGGCTGAGATGGAAGGATCACCTCATTCCAGCAGGTCGAGGCTGCGGTGGTCACAAGCGGGCCATGGCACTCAAACCTGAGAGACAGAGTGAGTCTCCAACTTAAAAGAAAAAAAATAAAAAGAACCTCAATTAGGTGCAATGGCTCACACCTGTAATCCCAGCACTTTGGGAGGCCAAGGTGAGAGGACTGCCTGAGTCCATGGGTTCGGGACCAGCCTGGGCAACATGGTAAGACCTCATCTCTACAATAAATCAAAAAATTAGTCGAGGCCAAGCATAGTGGCTCACACCTATAATCCCAGCACTTTGGTATGAAAACTTTGTCAATTTTTCCTGATAGTTCTTTAAATTTTTGCTTGTTATTTTAACTGATGAATCAGACCTTCTACCATTCTGTGGCTATCTTCTTTGAAATGGAAAATGCTACTATTGTTAGTCTATTTATACAATGACAGGAGTGTTCTCGGCTTCCCAAAGGGCTGGGATTACAGGTGTGTGTCAGGACAGCCAGCCTGGAGCTTTCTATTGCTATTTCTTAGGTATGTCTTTTTTTATCTTTTGGCTTTTAACATTTCTGTATCTCTGCTTTAAATACATTCCTTTATTTAAAAAAAAAAACATAGTAGAATGTTAAAAATCTACTTTAGTGACCCAAGTTTTTTTTTGCAGAAGAGTTTAACCCATTTTACACCTAGATTTATGACCACCATTTTATTTTGTACATATTTGTTATATCCACTTTTTCTTCTGTGTCTGTGTTCATTTCTTGTTTTTCTCAGTTCCTTTTTGCATCTTCAGCAAATACTATTGGAACATATATTAAATTGTTTCTTCTGGAGGCAGCCCTTCAAACTGTCAAGCTCATACTTAGGGCAAAAGCTGGTCTGTATCTTTACTCTCCTTCAGGATAACACAAGATCTTGAGATTGAATAATTTCAATTACTTACCTTACATACACTAGGATTGCAGGCAAGAATAGTGAATTTTTGCTGTATATCCTGTTTTTCCCTCAACAGATTACATCTATTGTTTTTCACTATTGGTATTTCTTTAGATTTACTCAAGTGTTTACCACTTATCTTACCATTCTTCTTCCACTCCAGACTTTCTGGTATAATCTTCCTCCTTCAAGCATAGTTCTTTTAGTGAGGCCATTTTGGTGGCAAGTTCTGTTTTTGTTCATCAGAAAATGTCCTTATTTCACAATCATTCTCAGATAATATATAGTAGTCTATAACAAAAAAATTTTAATTATATAATATAGCATTTTACAGTGAAAAACTGGAATATCTTATATTTCCAAAGCAAGTGATAAGGTAAGCATGACTATATATATTTTTTTGAGTTGGAGTCTCACTCTGTTGCCCAGGCTGGAGTGCAGTGGCATGCTTACAGCTACTACTACTGGGCTCAGGCGATCCTTCTGCCTCAGCCTTCTAAGTAGCTGGAACTACAGGCACACGCTACCACGCCTGGCTTATTTTTTTATTTATTGTTAGAGACAAGGTTTTGCCAAGTTGCCCAGGCTGGTTTTGAACCCCTGAGCTCAGGCAATCCTCTCATCTCGGACTTCCAAAATGCTGGGATTAGAGGCTTGAGCCACCATGCCTGGCCTAGCACTACTGTCTAAATTTTGTGTAGCATTTATTTATTTGAGTTGCCGTCTCACTCTGTCACCCAGGCTGGAGTGCAGTGGCACACTCACAGTCACCACAGCCTCGACCTGCTGGGTTCAGGTGATCCTTCTGCCTCAGGCTTCCAAGTAGCGGAACTACAGGCACACACCACCACGCCGGGCTACTTTTTTTTGACTTATTGTAGAGATGAAGTCTTGTCAAATTGCCCAAGCTGGTCTCAAACCTGTGGGCTCAGGTAGTCCTCTCACCTTGGCCTCCCAAAGTGCTGGGATTATAGCTGTGAGCCAGTGTGCCTGGCCATGTAGCATTTATTAAATGAATGTCTGAACCATCTTTTGCATGCATTTTTTTACTAGATTCTCACAGTGACCCTGAGAATAAAAGTATTTTATTATCTCCACTTTTCTTTTGAGGTAAATAAAATAAACAAATGGGATAAATATTCTAAGAGTTATAATCACTCACTTCCATTATTCTTTTCGTTATCAGCATTCCTGATGTCTGCTATGTAACTTATGACGTAACATATCTATCTTTTTCTCTTTACGTGTTTTTTTTTTTTTTCTTGAGTTGGAGTCTCACTCTGTCGCCCAGACTAGAGTGCAGTGGCCGCTCCTGGCCACCGCACCCTCGACCTGCTGGACTTCGGCGATCCTTCCACCTCAGCCTTCCGAGTAGCCGGAATTACAAGCATGCGCTACCACACCCGGCTGACTTTTTGATTTATTGTAGAGATGAGGTCTCTCGAACCCACGGGCTCAGGCAATCCACTCACCTCAGCCTCCCAAAGCACAGGATTACAGGCTGAGCCACCGAGCCCAGCTTTAAGTCTGTTTTTTTTTTTTTTTTTTTGAGTTGGAGTCTCACTCTGTCGCCCAGACTGGAGTGCAGTGGCCACTCCCAGTCA
Organism: Cephalopachus bancanus; assembly: GCA_027257055.1. Taxonomy (NCBI): domain Eukaryota; kingdom Metazoa; phylum Chordata; class Mammalia; order Primates; family Tarsiidae; genus Cephalopachus; species Cephalopachus bancanus. Next base: position 40,125 of record JAPVLO010001414.1, on the reverse strand, counting down.
CCGCAGCCTCGACCTGCTGGGCTCCGGCGATCCTTCCGCCTCAGCCTTTCGAGTAGCCGGAATTACAGGCATGCGCTACCATGTCCGGGTGATTTTTTGATTTATTGTAGAGATGAGGTCTCGCTGCCCAAGCGAGTCTCAAACCCGCGAGTTCAAGCAATCCACTCACCTCAGCCTCCCAAAGGCGCAGGATTACAGGCTGAGCCACCGAGCCCAGCCTAAGTCTGTTTTTTTAACAAGTATTAAAATTCCTATATGTTCACAAAGTCCCATTAGTATAACTTCTAGTATAAAAAAATTTTTTATTAACCAGCATTCTTAATTCCTTCCAACATGTCAGATAACAAATCTTTTTAAGATAACTAAGTCTTTGGACTGACACATTAATATATAATTGATAAGTTAATATAAAAATTCATTATTTTTTAATCATTCTCCTGAAGAGTAAGTTATAAATCTGTGAATAACCGTCCATTAAATTAACACTTCATTTACATAAAGGATAAATGGAAAATCCCACCATATTCAAAGAGTTATTAAGTTTTTCATATATACTTGTCACACACATACTTTACAGAGTTCGAATGGGAGGGTAAGATCAGGTGAGGTGGCTCATGCCTGTAATGCCAGCACTTTAGGAGCCTGAGGTGGGAGGACTGCTTGAGCCTAAGAGTTCGAGGCCAGCCTGGGCAACATAGCAAGACATCATCTCTACCAAAAAAAAAAAAAATTACATTAGTGGGGTGTGGTGGCACACGCCTGTAGTTCCAGCTACTCGGGAGGTTGAGGTGGAAGGATCACCTGAGTCCAGGAGGTGGAGGTTGTGGTGAGCCATGACTGTGCCGTTGCACAGTGAAACCCTAACTCAAAACAAAAGAGAGAGAAAAAAAAGCAGGGAAACTAAGCTAAAAGTCTGAGTACTCTAGGGTACAGCAGCAGATTCTGAATTTTACTGATCACATACACCGATGGGGCAAAATTAGCATATTTCTCAACTTATAAGTATTTATAAATTGCTTATCTGTAACATGTATTGCATGTAAAACATACAAAAATAAAACGCAGCAAGGTATAAACTATGGAGAAAATATGTTGAAAACATCTTTTTTTTGGTCGGAGTTTCACTTTGTTACTCAGGCTAGAGTGCAATGGCACGCTCACGGCCACCGCAGCCTTGACCGGCTAGGCTCCTCAGCCCCAGCCTTTCAAGTAGCCGGAACTACAGGCATGCGCCACCACATCTGGCTAATTTTTAAAATTTAATGTAGAGACAAGGCCTCGTCAAGTTGCTCAGGCTGGTCTCAGGCAATCCTCTCATCTCCACCTCACAAAGTGCTGGGATCACTGGCGTGAGCCACCACACCTGGCTGAAACATATTAACGGTAGCATACCATTTAGCAGATAGATGTGTGGTATGATGGCAGTATGATCCCATACAACCTGGTTGCCAATTAGACTGCCATTGCTGACAATGTTATAATGTGCCTGAAGGGCAAATAGTGCTGAAGGACTGTTAGTCTGATGACCTTTTATTTTCTGTTCACAGTTGGCTTATCCTCAACTCTCAGTAAGAGTAGTTCCTAGATAGGCCTTGCTTCTGAGGGAGATGATCCTAAGGCTCCCTGAGAAAGCGGGGAAAAAGAAAGTGAGAGATGGAAGAGAGGAAGGCAATAACCTTGTATTAAAGAACAAACCTGCCACCACGCCTGGCTAATTTTTTATTTTTTGAGAGAGAAGTTCTTGCCAAGTTGCCCAATCTGGTCTCAAACCCCTGGGCTCAGGCAATCCTCTCGCCTCAGTCTCCCAAAGTGCTGGAATTACAGGCATAAGTCACTGTACCCAGGGGCAGGGTTTTTAAAAAGCCCTTTAAAAGAAACTGTTACATATGTGAATTTACAGTTTAATAGTTTTAACTGACTAGGTAACAAGTAAATGAACAAATTCATGAGAACACTATTGTCTCTTCTCCTTTTCCCACAGAGAAACTAAGATACTTATGTGGCAAATGACATTCAAACATACAGATTATGCCGGGGTGGTGGCTCACGCCTATAATTCCAGCACTTTGGGAGGCCAAGGTGAGAAGACTGCCTGAATCCATGGGTTGGAGACCAGCTTGGGCAACATGGCGAGACCTCATCTCTACAATAAATAAAACAAAACAAAACAGACAAAAAAAAAAACCATACAGATTAAAAGAGATTGCTGAGGTTAGTCTGAATATCAAATATTAAATTAGCCAGGCAGCCGGGCTCGGTGGCTCAGCCTGTAATCCCGCGCCTTCGGGAGGCTGAGGTGAGTGGATTGCCTGAGCCCGCGGGTTCGAGACCCGCCTGGGCAGCGAGACCTCATCTCTACAATAAATCAAAAAATCAGCTGGGCGTGGTAGCGCATGCCTGTAATTCCGGCTACTCGGAAGGCTGAGGCGGAAGGATCGCCGGAGCCCAGCAGGTGGAGGCTGTGGTGGCCGGGAGCAGCCACTGCACACCAGTCTGGGTGACAGAGTGAGACTCCAACTCAAAAAAAAAAAAAAAAAAAAATTAGCCAGGCATGGTATCGCACACCTGTAATTCCAGCACTTTGGGAGATGGAGACAAGAGGACCACCTGAGCCTACAGGATCGAGACCAGCCTGGACAACATAGAGACCTCATCTCTACAATAAATAAAAAAATTTGCTTGGTGTGATAGTGTGTGCCTGTGGTTCCAGCTACTTGGAAGGCTGGGGTGGAAGGATCACCTGAGTCCAGGAGTTGGGGCTGTGGTAGCCGTGAACGTGCCACTGCACTACAACCTAGGTGATAAAGTGAGACCCTGACCAAAAAAAAAAAAAAAAAAAAAAAAGGATGTAACTTAATGTTTTCTTGATGAAAACGTGTAAACAGAATTTAAGTTTCTTCCTCTACCATGATGCCGCCTTATATACCCCTTGAGGCACATGCACCTCGCTATGGCATCACCAGTCAAAGATGCCTATTCGTGTCCAGTTCTCAGTTAGAAATAACTCAATCCAAGTCATGGTATGTGTGATTATTCTTTTTTTTTTTTTTTTTTGAGTTGGAGTCTCATTCTGTCACCCAGGCTGGAGTGCAGTAGCATGCTCACGGCCACCGCAGCCTCGACCTGCTGGGTTCAGGTGATCCTTCCACCTCAGCCTTCCAAATAGCTGGAACTACAGGCATGTGCCACCACACCTGGCTAATTTTTTTATTTATTGTAGAGATGAGGTCTCACCAAGTTGTCCAGGCTGGTCTCGAACCTGTAGGCTCAGGCAATCATCTCACCTCAGCCTCCCAAAGTGCTGGGATTATAGGCGTGAGCTACCACGCCCGGCCCTAACATACAGTTTTAAGACAGTTTCAGTATTTGTCTATCACAAAGAAGAGAACATTTCAAAATGAACTTCATAGAGTTTCTCGAATGGGTATGTTATTCTGTGTTTTTAAGATTATACAGAGACCCAAACATAATGCAATTCCATCTTGGAATACAGCATAACTCAAATTCAAATGCTCAAACATTCCATAGTTTTTGGTGTAAAGGGCATATTGTTAGCCGGAACTGTGTTTTCATCCCTTATACAAAAATAACAGCTCTACTGAAACATTTTACAAAGTCCCAGCTTCCAAAAGGAGTTATATGAGAGGTTAGAAATGCAATTAAACTTTTCTAAACAAATTAATTACTTAACTGGATTATAAAAATGTGACACAGGTTGGGTGCAATGGCTCACGCCTGTAATCCCAGCACTTTGGAAGGTAGAGGCAAGGGGATTGTCTCTGAGACCAGGATTGTTGAGACCAATCTACAATAAATAAAAAAGTAGCTGGGCATGGTGGCATATGCCTGTGGTTCCAGCTACACAAAGGCTGAGATGGAAGGATCCCCTGAGCCCAGAAAGTCAAGGCTGCAGTGGCTGTGAGCGTGCCACTGCACTCTAGACTAGGCGGCAGAGTGAGACTTTGACTTGAAAAAAGAAAAAAAAAGTGACACAAAGTTATAAAAGTCCATTTTATTTAGGCTTAAATAGGTATATATTATTTATTTGGTTTTTGAACATGTTTAATATAAAGTTTAATTGTGAATATTACTTTTACTTATCTTCAATGGCCTAGAAAGAGAATAGTCTGAAGTTTTGCTCCAGTACTTTAAGAAATCCATTCTATGTAGAGATACTGTTATGCTAATTCCCCTAGAGTTTAAAAATGTTGGTGCACTCCAGTCTGGGCGACAAAGTGAGACTCCGACTCAAAAAAAAAAAATGTTGCAATCAGAACACTTTGGCTTAAGGAAAACGTTTAAGACTTGCATAATATCCTGCAAAACCCTGTTTTATGATACATATCAACAAAACTCAAGCCCACTTTCTCTAATAATAAAAAAGTGTTTTTTAAAGCTGTTATTTTTTAAATGACGTGAAACTAATGAAAACTGGATGCTGCTTTTGGAATCATCTTGTTTGGAGAAAAATATTCTGTGCTTTACCACTTGTTGCCATGCCTTACAGAGATAGGGTCTGTAGTCTACATCCATGTCGCATGGGTATCTAAGAGCATAAGGGGGTTCTTCTGGTGAATGTGAGGTTTTCTGCATTATAGTTTGTGTTGTTGCAAAAAGAACCAAGCGATACTCCTTCACAAGTTTCTCTAATAGCTGAGAACACTTCTTCAGAGTAGACTCCTGTAAGTTAACACTTTCTCCTCCATTGGCACGGTCTAACCAGTAAAAAGCAGACAGGCCATCCAAAATCACGAGGCAGAGAGAAGGATGACCACAAAACATAGTTTCTAGTGAATAAAGTGTGAGAAGTAAGTGGGTGCTACTACTGCAGTACACCAAAAAAAATCTTCCAAGGCAGTATTTTATGATTTCTTCAGAGCTTTGGGATAGTCTATGCTCAAGAATTGTAACAAGCCGAAGCATATCGAAGTGGTAATCTGTATCAATAAACAAGACTTCTACTTCCAGGCCACCTTCCGATTTTGGAAGTATACATCGTGCTGTTAAATGATAAAGCATTTCTGTTTTTCCTGTCCCTTCTGGACCATGAAATTCAAGAATATCACCTGTGTGAAATTAAATGTCAGTCAAAGTACAGCAGTTCAACAATAGTTTACAAAATGAAAAACCTTATACCTAACCCTGAATTGTACCCCACATCTTTTAAATAAATAAATAGAAAGGAAAAAAAAAGAAAAATCTGCAAAAAAGTTAACAAAGACATTTACAGGAATGTGAAAGAAAATATAAATTCACTTGGCTAAAATGGATCTGTATAAGCAAATACAAATAAATTAAAAACAAATAATTACATTTTGCCTCTGAGAAAGAAGTTGGCTATTAAATTAGACTCAAGAAAATTTTTTTTTTCTTTTTTTTTTTGAGTTGGAGTCTCACTCGGCTGCCCAGACTGGAGTGCAGTGGCCACTCCCGGCCACCGCAGCCTCGACCTGCTGGGCTCCGGTGATCCTTCCACCTCAGTCTTCCGAGTAGCCGGAATTACAGGCGCGCTACCACGCCCGGCTGATTTTTTTATTTATTGTAGAGATGAGGTCTCGCCTGCCCAGGCGGGTCTTGAACCCACGGGCTCAGGCAATCCACTCACCTCAGCCTCCCAAAGGCGCGGGATTACAGGCTGAGCCACCGAGCCCGGCTAAGAAAAATTTTTAAAAAGAGTGATATGGTTGAAGGGAGTCTAAGGGATTCTCCTTGGGATGGGTCCACATGCACTCTGAAGTGGGTGATGTTGGAGAGTGAAGAACAAAGTGCCGCCAAGGTCTAGGGTCTCTCAAAATCTTATTAATATGGTACACCAGATGCATTCTCTCCCTCTTCCTAATTTGAGGGGGAAGGCAATGTGCCTACCTTCAAAACCATTTTTCTTATCTGTAGTCAGTGAGATAATGCCTGCTGGAAACTTGTTTTTGATTTGGAGTCTCACTCTGTCACCCAGGCTGGAGGGCAATGGCACGTTCCCATCTACATCTACCACAGCCTCGATCTGCTGGGCTCAGGTAATCCTTCCGCCTCAGCCTTCCAAGCAGCTGGAACTAAAGACATGCGCTGCCATGCCCGGCTAATTTTTTAAAATTTATTGTAAATATGAGGTCTTGCCAAGTTGCCCAGGTTGGTCTCCAACCCATGGGCTCAGGCAATCCTCTCACCTTGGCCTTCCAAAGTGCTGGGATTATAGGGGTGAGCCACTGTGCCCAGCCCTGCTGGAAACTTCTACACTTTGTTTTCCAATATAGGGGCCACTTCTGCCCTGTCACTCCCATTTCTGGGGTGAAGCAGCTATCTAGAAACAACGAGGATGAAAGGCAGAATGGCGGAGCAGGAAGACAGAGGCACTCAGATCTTGGTTAACAATGGAACCCCATACCAGCCATTACACCCTGCCTCTATACACTGAGGATGTGAGGAAAATAAACCTCTGCCTGAGTAAATCACCAAGTTGGACTTCTACTACATGCAGTTGAAAGCAATCCTAATTAAGATTTCTCAGGCCAGGTGCGGTGGCTTAGCCTGTAATCCCAGCACTTTGGGAGGCTGAGGCAAGAGGATTACTTGAGGCCAGGGGATCAAGGCCAGCCTGGGCAACACAGCAAGACTGTTTCTCCAAAAATTCAAAAAAAATTAGCCAGGTGTGGTGGTGTATGCCTGTAGTCCTAGCTAGCTACTCAAGAGGCTGCAAAGGGAGGACTGCCTAAGCCTAGGAGGTCAAGGCTGCCATGAGCCATGAATGTGTCACTGCACTCCAGCTTAGGTGACAGATTAAGATTCAACTCAGAAAAAAAAAAAAAAGCAGATTCTTAGGCTCCAACTAATTACAGTCTATATAAAAATTCAATTACTTTATTTCCTGTTATTACTAACAAATCACTGTATATTGGAGTACACACAAAAAATGTATAAGAAATCCAGCAAGTTACCATCATGTCATACTATTTATTAGTTAGTATATAAAACTTCAGCCAATTTTCACTATAATCTCACATACAATTTGTGATTCTAAATTTATGTTAAAAGAATTTTTAAAAATGATTTCAGTCTCAAAGAGCAAAACTATTTTCATATTAACAATTGTTCATCAGTACTTTGTGTGTGTGTGTGTGTGTGTGTGTGTGTGTGTGTGTGTAAAATTAGTGCATTTGGGCCGGGTACAGTGGCTCACGTCTTTAATCCCAGCACTTTGGGAGGCCAAGGTGAGTGAAATGCCTGAGCCCACAGGTTCGAAACCAGCCTGAGAAACTTGGCGAGACCTCATCTCTAAAATAAATCAAATAAATTAGCCAGGTGTGTGGCGCATGCCTGTAGTTCCATCTACTTGGAAGACTGAGGCAGAAGGATCACCTGAGCCCAGCAGGTTGAGGCTGTGGTGGCTGAGAGTGTGCCACTGCACTTCAGCCTGGGCAACAAAGTGAGACTCTGACTTAAACAAATAAGATAAAATAATAAAAACAAAATATAAAATTTTTTTTTAAAAATCATCTAAAAAAAAGCTAACAGTGACTAAACCTATATTTACCCTAGATGTTCAGTATACACTCTCCTACCGAGGAGCTAAGCCGAACCCTCCAAAAGTCTTTTACTGCCCTATATTATTCATTTATTTATTATTTTTGAGTCAGAATCTCACTCTGTTGTCCAGGCAGGAGTGCAGTGGCATGCTGTTCACGGCTACTGCAGCCTTGACCTGCTGGCATCAGGCGATCCTTCTGCCTCAGACTTCCAAGTAGCTGGAGCAACAAGTATGTGCCACCACACCCTGCTAAGTTTTTAATTTACTGTGGTGACGAGTTCTTAACAAGTTGCCCAGACTGGTCCCCAACCCCAGGAATCAGGCAATCTGCTCGCCTAAGCTACTCAAAATGCTGGGATTATGCATTTGAGCCACAGTGCCCGTCTGCCCCATGTTATTAAAAGAGAATAAACCGCATGCATTAGATGAAGAAACCTTAACACAGAACCGATTTTTTTTTTCTCACTCTGTTGTCCAGGGTGGAGTGTCATGGTGTGATCATAGCTCACTGCAGCTTTGAACTCCTGGGATCATGCAATCCTCCCACCACCTTCACCTCCCAAGTAGCTGAGATGACAGATGACATTCAACCATGACTGGCTAGTTTTTTCTTTCTTTCTTTATTTTTCTTAATTGCTTGTGAAGATAAATTCCTGGCCTCAAATGATCCTCTCGCCTCAGTCTCCCAAAGCACTAGGATTATGGGGGTAAACTACCATGCTAAGCCCAAAATAATATTAATTTTTCTTTTATTTTTTAGAGTCAGTTGCCTAGGCTGTAGTGCAATGGCATGCTCATAGCCACTGCAGCCTCAACCTGCTGGGCTCAGACGATCCTTCCACTTCAGCCTTCCAAGTAGCTGGAACTACAGGCACGCACCACCATGCCCAGATCATTTTTTGATTTATTGTAGAGACACAGTCTCGCCAAGTTGCCCGGACTGGTCTTGAACCCGCGGACTCAGGCAATCCTCTCGTCTCATCCTCCCAAACTGCTGGGCTTACAGGCTTGAGCCACAGGCCTAACAATATTAATGTTAATGAGGGAAAGTTGAAAACAGATTAGAACGATTAATCCTAAAGTGGTCTGCTGGAAACTATGGTCTATGCAGAAGCACGAGATGGGGAACCAAAGAGCAGACTGCACCAAGTCCTCCCTCTCCTGTCCCCAGGAAAACAACCAGAAGAGGCAGCTCCACAGCCACTGCCTTACTAGCAAATTTATGCCAGAGAAGAACCTTCTTCACCCAAGTCTCCTTTGACCCTGACAGCACTCTGAGGTAGAAGCAGCCTTTACCACCACCCAGCATCATGTTTATCACACTGTATAATCACTGACGATTTACTTGTTTCCTGACTTTCTGACCCCAGCAAAAAACAGTGTTTTTTGAATGTACTTTTTCAGATTACTTTCTTCTCAAAAATCCTCTTGAGATCTCACGCCTATAATCCTAGCACTTTGGGAGGCTGAGGTGAGAGGATTGCCTCAGTTTGCAGGTTTGAGATCAGTCTGGCAACTTGGTGAGACCTCATCTCTACAGTAAATAAAAAAATTAGCCGGGCATGGTACCACGTGCCTGTAGTTCCAGCTACTTGAAAGCTGAGATGGAAGGATAGCCTGAGCCCAGCAGATAGAGGCTGTGGTGGCCAGGAGCGGCCACTGCACTCCAGTCTGGGTGACAGAGACTCCAACTCAAAAATAAAAAGAAAAGAATCTCTAATACTATTGTAAACATATTTTTAATGCTTTTTTGGATCATAGTTATTGAGTACCATATCTCAATCCGTTACGTCTTCAGTACTATAATGATTATAATCTGCAAATCCAACATATTGGTTATATAGTTAGTAAGTTTGGTACCAAACGATGTATTTTTTGGCTTTGTCTTTCTTTTCCTTATTTTGAATGATCTTTAGATTCTTAAGCTCTTTCTGACAATCTGTTACCCAAACTCCTTTCAGCACTCTATTTGTAAGAGTAACTATCAAGGCCAAACCAGATTTTCTGATTTTGTGTAATACCTTAAAGTGCCAAAACACAGGAATTTTTTTTTTTTTTTTGAGTCAGAATCTCACTCTGTCGCCCAGGCTGGAGGGCAGTGGCAAGCTCATGGTCACCACAGCCTCGACCTGCTGGGCTCTGGCAATCCTTCCACCTCAGCCTTCCAAGTAGCTGGAACTACAGGCACGTGCTACCACACCCTGCTAATTTTTTGGTTTGTTGTAGAGATGAGATCTCTCCAAGTTGCCTGGGCTGGTCTCGAACCCACAGGTTCAAACAATCCACTTGCCTAGGCCTCCCAAAGTGCTGGGATTACAGGGTGAGCCACTAAGTCTGGCCCTGAAGTAGTCAAATTTCTATCCATGCTGGTCAGGCATGGTGGCTCAGTCTATAATCCCAGCACTTTGGGAGGCCAAGGTGAGAGGATAGCCTGAGCCGGGGGTGGGGGTGGGGTGTTGGTTTGAGACCAGTCCGGGCAACTTGGTGAGACCTCATCACTATAATAAATCACAAAAAAACTACCTGGGCATAGTGGCGTGCATCTGTAGTTCCGGCTACCCAGAAGGCTAAGGTGAAAGGATCACCTGAGCCCAGTGGGTGGAGGCTGTGGTAGCCATGAATGTGCCACTGCCCTCCAGACTGGGTGACAAGAGTGAGACTTCAACTCAAAAAAAAAAAAAATGTCTATCCATGCTGTTACTTTGAAAGAGGTGAATGCTGAATGCCCCTCTAGTGTCTGTTTTTGTTTTATTTTTGAGTTGGAGTCTCACTCTGTCACCCAAGCTGGAGTGCAGTGGCACGCTCACGGCCATCGCAGCTCAACCTGCCACCATGCCCAGCTAATGTTTTTTATTTATTTATTGTTGAGATGAGATCTTGCCAAGTTGCCCAGGCTAGTCTCGAACCCCTAGACTCCGGTAGTCCTCTCGCTTCCACCTTCCAAAGTGCTGGGATTACATGCATGAGCCACCGCGCCTGGCAACCTCAATTTTTTAAGGCTCACCTTAACAATATCCTTCACTATAGAGAAATACAAAGATAGTTCAGTTTTTTGTCTAACATATTTGATCAAAATTTGTCTTTTATTTTTGATAGTTTTGACTAGAAAATCTGCCATACAAAAAATACTAAAGGAAGTCCTTCAAGCTGAATGAAAGGACAGTGGACAGTAACTCAAATCCAAATGAGGAAATAAAGAACCCAGGTAAATGTAACTATATAGGTAAATATAAAAGACGGTATAAATATATTTTGTATTTATAATTCTTTTTTATTCTACCTGATTGAGGAAATAACTTTTCTTTTCAGAGCTGGAGCCTCACTCAGTTTCCCAGGCTGGAGTGCAGTGGCATACTCACAGCCACCATACCCTCGACTTGCTGGACTCAGGAAGTCCTTCTGCCTCAGCCTTCCAAGTAGCTGAAACTACAGGCACATGCCACCACACCTGGCTAATTTTTTTTTTTTTAAGTTGGAGTCTCACTCCATCACCCAGACTGGAGTGCAGTGGCACGCTCCCAGCCACCACAGCTTCTACCTGCTGGGCTCTGGTGATTCTTCTGTCTCAGCCTTCTGAGTAGCCGGAATTATAGGCACGCACTACCACGCCCGGCTAGTTTTTGATTTATTGTAGAGATGAGGTCTCGCCAAGTTGCCCAGGCAGGTCTCGAACCCGCAGGCTCAGGCAATCCACTTACCTCAGCCTGGGATTACAGGCTGAGCCACCGAGCCGGGCCTAATTTTTTGATTTATTGTAGGGATAAGGTCTCGCCAAATTGCCCAGGCTGGTCTTAAACCCATGGACTCAGGTAATCCTCTCACCTCGATCTCCCAAAGTGCTGGGATTATAGACTTGAGCCACTGTGTCTGGCATAAAAAAAAAGTTTTTAAACTAGCTTGACATGGTGTAGTCCCAGCTACACAAGAGACTGAGGTGGGAGGATGGTTTGAGCCCAGAAATTGGAGGCTGCAGTGAGCTATGATCATGCCAATGCACTCCAGCCCGGGTGACAGAGAGAGACTTTCTGAAAAACAAACAAACAAAAACTCCCAGAAATACTTGAGTGTTGGGATAAAAAAGAGAGGTCAATGTATATTCTGAAGATTTACCGCAGATACAAGCCTCACAAGTCATCTGACACAGATAAGGCTTAAAAGAGTTCCGCTGCGATTTGCATCTCATTTATTTTTTTGAGTTGGAGTCTCACTCTGTTGCCCAGACTAGAGTGCAGTGGCACGCTCCTGGTCACCACAGCCTTGACCTGCTGGGCTCCAGCAATCCTTCTGCCTCAGCCTTCCAAGTGGCCGGAATTCCAGGCGCATGGTACCACACCCAGCTAATTTTTGATTTATTGTAGAGATGAGGTCTCACCAAGTTGCCCAGGAGGGTCTCGAGCCCGCGGGCTCAGGCAATCCACTCACCTCGCCCTCCCAAAGTGCTGGGATTACAGGCTGAGCTACCGAGCCCGGCCTGCTTCTCATTTTTTAATTGCACAGTTTAACCTATATAATTCCTCGACAATAGCATGTGTATATATATTAACTTCCATGAGGAAAAGTTTTATAAAACTTAAATTATGACACTATATTTTTGTTTGCGGTTGTTTTTACCATGCACAGGTGAATCTTCATCAGCAAACAGATTTGGTTCTATTTCTTTCAAGGAACTTCTACCTTCAAGTCGGGCAAGGAGCTTACAAAAGAAAAAAACAGAGAAGGAAAACTCATTACTTGAAAAACTTAAAATCCTAGAATTAAACAACTTTCAAAAAGTCTGTAAGAAATACTTCAGTTTTGACATTTGAAGGAAAATTTAAAATAGGAAATACAATTTGGAAGAAATATTGTGTTTAGTTATTCTTTAAAAATTTCACTTTTTGTTTATGTACCAAATACTGATGGTATAAGATGAATCCATGCCTTCAAAAGAGTGGATTGTCTAGTTTAAGATATAGGAACAAACTGCTAATTGCCAAATATTTAACAACCTTATACCTTTTAATTAACTTTCTCACTGTACTTACCACACTTGTTATACAATTATCTGCTATAATTTGTCTACCCCATTCCACTGGCAGTTCCTTGGGGGCAGGGGACAAAGGAAGAAGGTACAGGAAAACTTGAGCTGTGTCTCAAAAGTAGTAACCTGTCAGGTGAGTGGGGCACAGGCAAGCGAACCAGGCATATGGAACAACGGCTGTCACAGCGCAGAGGTTACAAAGAGCATCACGTATAGATATACTATAAGGACATCTGAGTTGCTAAAGCTTATAGTATTACCCAGGCAGGAGATGGTGAAGTCCCAAGACAGAGCAGAAGTCAAAGCATGGGAGGTCTAGATACCATGTTTAGGAGGCTTACCTTTGGCTTCCAGACAAGAGCAACAGGTTTGAAGCTAAGCAATGAGAAGCACAGTTAAGAGTAAAGAGTTGGATCTCCAGGCCAGACCTGCTAGGTCACCTCTCTGGGCCTTATGCTTCAAAGAACCTCCCTCATCAGGGTGTTGAGAGTTAAACATGTTAAAAAGTGCCTGTGATACAAGCACCATATAGGTATGAGTTATTACTATGTGCATTTCAAACAGATCCAATCTTCCCAGTAGCTAATAGACAGATTTGAGGAAAAATCTGACATGGAGATCAGGCTGAGTCTGTCACACTAGTCTGGAGGAGGAGCACCTGCACCAGGACAGAAGCAGTTAGGATGACAGAAGCAGAATTTGGTGACTGACTTAAATATCAATGAGGAAATATCATCAAAGCTGATTCTCAAATCTCGAGGAATCGGCACATATTTGACAATTCTGTAAAACAAAAGAAATAAATGGGTGGCCGCGGGCCGGCTCTTTCCGGGCGGGCTGCGCCTCGGTGCCGCCGGCCCGGGGCTGGGGGGCTCACGGGTCCCGCAGCAGACCCCTCGGCCGGCAGGTGGGCGGGGGGCGGCCTCGTCGCCGGGACTGGGACCCTCTGGGAAGGGGCGGCGGCTGGTGGCCATTGGCACGAGCCCGGAGGGGGCGACTGTGCGAGGAGAGCCCCTTTCTGTGCTGGTGACTTACAAGATTTAAATTAACTTGGTTGCTGATGGTTCTGAAAAAATACAGTTCTTTTATTTGAGGGTGTGCCATTTTGAAGACTGAAACATTGGAGTTTTGTCCTTGAGGATAAAGGAAGTCTTTGGGAAAGTCTATTTTCTATAGCAAAAATATGAACCCCAGATGGAATCCTCTAAAGAGCTCATTCAACATAGTAGAAACTGGTGGAGGCATTGACACCCAGTGAGCTTGAAGAGTCTCAAATGGATCTTACCACTGAAAAATCAAGATGGCACTCCACTATGGGGAATTGAGGAAAATGGATTAATACAAGAGTCCTGTGATAATAAACTACCAAGACAGGGTTCTTTTAACATGGATTCCATGAAGTTAAGACATAGGTTTCTTATGGACAGTGGATTTGACTTTCCAAAGACTTTTTTGAGCTATTAAAGCAAGTACATTTTGACATTTGGAGAAGAAAAGTAGCACACTGAACACTGATAAAGTTTGTATGCCTGGAATTTTTTTCCATTTGATTTGTATGAGTATGACCTCGTGGAATGTTAACTTTAATAAAATTTATGACACTTAAAAAAAAAAGAAATAAATGGAAAGAAAAAGTCACTCTTTATGTGTGTGTGTTTTCCAATAGAATGAAAAGTTTTGGAAAGAATTCCTAAGTGATGAAAAAATTAACAAAGTGGCCAGGTTCAGTGGCTCAGCCTGTAATCCCAGCGCTTTGGGAGGCCAAGGTGAGTGGATTGTCTGAGCCTGCAGGTTCCAGACATGCCCAGGCAACTTGGCCAGACCTCATCTCTACAGTAAATCAAAAAATTAGCCGGGCGTGGTAGTGCCTGCCTGTAGTTCCAGCTACTTGGAAGGCTGAGGCGGAAGGATCGGTGGAGCCCAACAGGTTGAGGCTGTGGTGGCTGGGAGCGTGCCACTGCCCTCCAGTCTGGGTGACAGAGTGAGACTCCAACTCAAATAAATAAATAAATAAATAAATAATTAGCCGGGCGCAGCAGCGCGCGCCTGTAGTTCTGGCTACCTGGAAGGCTGAGGCGGGAGGAACGCCTGAGCCCAGCAGGTCGAGGCTGCGGTGGCCGGGAGCATGCCACTGCATTCTAGTCTGGGCGACAGAGTGAGATTCCAACTCAAAAAAAAAAAAACAACACAAATTAATTTAACAAGTATTTGTTGAATTTCTATTGCCACAAAACGCTATGCTAGGTAAAAGGGAGACCACAAAGATGAAGACAACCTACGCTCAAAGAACTTACAGTCTGGGTCCTCTAGAAGATAAAAGCATATTATAAAACATGGTAAAGATATAAAAATAGAAGGCTCAGAGAGCTAAAGCAGAGATCCTGAAGGCACACCTGTGGACAGACTTATTTTCATAAAAATATAAGAAATAAAAATACTAATATGCTATTTGTTTTTTTGACTAGGCTGTCATTTACACCAATGGCATAAAAGCATCATGGGTAAAACTGCTGACACATAGGGCAGTCAAGGCAATGGCATGGAAATGTATTAGTACACACTGTATTCTTTACCATGTGTTCACCATGCACTACACACTCAACTAGAACAAACCAGTTTTACAGTCTTTGGTGAAGCAGTAAAACTGACTTGTTTTAATAAGTCATGAACCTTAAGTACACTTTAAAAAATATTCTTTGTGCCAAGCATGGCGGCTCACACCTGTAATCCCAGCACTTTGGGAAGCAGAGATGAGAGGATTGCCTGAGCCCATGAGTTTGAGATCAGCCTGGACAATATCTTTTGACTTACTGCGAGACCTCATCTCTACAACAAAATCAAAAAATTAGCCAGTCGTGGTGGCACATGCCTGTAGTTCCAGCTACTTGGAAGGCTGAAGCAGAAGAATCTCCTGAGCCCAGCAGGTTGAGGCTGCAGTGGCTATGAACGTGCCACTGCATTCCAGCCTGGGCAACAGAGTATGAGACACCTAATCAAAAAAAAAAAAAAAATCTTTGTGATGACATGGAAGCAGACTGTGGTAGTAAATAACTTTGCTCAAAGAAAGGTATTGCCTTTACCCTTGGCTCCTGAAAGGTAATCTCTAAACCCTTAGAATGTCCTGCCTGATAAAATCTGGGGCCTTAAGTCTTAAGACACCAGATAGTCTTAAGAATGTGATTTATTGCGGGGGCTCAGAGCCATGTTGTATAAGGTCCACCTTCTGGAAATGCTGGAGGCTAAGGTCATCCATCTGGGCAGCTGACGATGTCCGATGTCCACAGAACCCCAACAAAGGCTCTGGACACCAGGTTTGGTTACAATTCCCTGGCTGGCAATGTTCTGGCTGTTGTCGCACAGGGATGCTGGGAGAATTAAGTCCTGTCCACTGGGAATTCCAGCTTCTTGGAAGAGTGAGGTAAAAGAATCGCCTGAGGCCGGCCTCGGTGGCTCAGCCTGTAGTCCCAGCACTTTGGGAGGCCGAGGTGAGTGGACTGCCTGAGCCCGCGGGTTTGAGACCCACCTGGGCAACTTGAGGAGACCTCATCTCTACAATAAATCAAAAATTAGATGGGCGTGGTAGCGCATGCCTGTGGTTCCAGCTACTTGGAAGGCTGAGATGGAAGGATCGCCGGAGCCCAGCAGGTTGAGGCTGCGGTGGCCGGAGCGGCCACTGCACTCCATCCTGGGTGATAGAGTGAGACTCCAACTCAAAAAAAAGAAAAAAAAAGAAAAGAATCGCCTGAGCCTAGCAGGACGAGGCTGCAGTAGCTGTGAGCATGTCATTGCACTCCAGTCTGGGCGACAGAGTGAGACTCCGAGTCAAAAAAATAAAATTCAAACTATAAGACAAATCTCTCTTTTTTTTTTTTTTTTTTTTGAGTTGGAGTCTCACTCTGTCACCCAGGCTGGAATGCAGTGGCATGCTCACAGCCACCGCAGCCTCGACCGGCTGGGCTCAGTTGATCCTTCTGTCTTAGCCTTCTAAGTAACTGGAACTACAGGCACATGCTGCCATGCCTGACTAATTTTTTTTTTAATTTATTGTGGAGATGAGGTCTTGCCATGTTGCCCAGGCTGGTCTCAAATCCATGGGCTCAGGCAATCCTCTCACCTCAGCCTCCCAAAGTGCTAAAATTATAGGCCTGAGCCACTGCGTCTGGCCTAAAACAAACCTCTTAATGTATTAAGATACAATTTTATATCCCACATTACAATTAACCCTTAGGAAAACTACTACTTGTCAAATTTTGGTATAATATCAAAGAAGAATATCTACAATTATCTAAAAAGTTTTTAAAATACTATGTTATTTATGATAATATTGAAAAATATCTACAATTATCTAAAAAGGTTTTTTACGACAATATTCAACATTCAATTTATTTATGGTAATATTCACGATAAGTTATAATACGTTATTTATGATAATAGTCAACGAGTTTATTATCACTTGTACATTAATGCAATATTTAAAATGGGTCGGGCGCCGTGGCTCATGCCTATTATCCTAGCGCTTTGGGAGGCAGAGGTGATAGGGTTGCCTTAGCCCATGGGTTCGAGACCAGCCTGGGCAAGTTGGTAAGATCTCATCTCTACAATAAATTTTTTAAAAAATTAGCTGAGTATGGTGGTACATGCCTGTAGTTCCTGCTACTTGGAAGGCTGAGGCGGAAGGATCACCTGAGCCCAGCTGGTAGAGGCTGCAGTAGATGTGAGCATGCCACTGCACTCCAGCCTAGGTGACAGAGTGACACTCCAACTCTAAAAAGAAAAAAATATATATCTCAGTTTCACTGACTGATATAACCCACAAAAAAAGCTCTTTGAAACCTTCAATAATTTTTAAATGTGTAATGTAGTCCTAAGACAAAAAAGTATAAGAACCACCGAGTTAAAAGATTCAGTCAGCCGGGCTCGGTGGCTCAGCCTGTAATTCCGCGCCTTTGGGAGGCTGAGGTGAGTGGATTGCCTGAGCCCACAGGTTTGAGACCCGCCTGGGCAGCGAGACCTCATCTCTACAATAAATCAAAAAATCAGCCGGGCGTGGTAGTGCATGCCTGTAATTCCGGCTACTCGAAAGGCTGAGGTGGAAGGATCGCCGGAGCCCAGCAGGCGAGGCTGCGGTGGCCGGGAGCGGCCACTGCACTCCAGTCTGGACGACAGAGTGAGACACCAACTCAAAAAAAAAAAAAAAAAAAGATTCAGAGTCTAACTTGAAGGAAAAAACTTCATGGACAAGATAGAGCATCTAAAACAACTATAAAATGTCTTAACAAGCATGTACGAGGGGGACTCAAAAAAAACCTAGCATTATTTTTTTGGCGGGGGGGATCCTTGTAATACAAGCTTCTCCTGCTAGGTTAAATGTTATAGGACCTCATGGGCATCGGTGTGCCAGCGAGCGTGGTGGTGAGAGGCTGAGTTCAGCTTCAGTGAATTTCTTTTTTGGAGATTCCCTCAATGTTTGCTCGTTTCATGATGGGTATTTTATGAGCATACCTGCCACACAACACTGAGTGTTCAGCAGTTTTAGACCAAAACCAGCATGATTCCATGCCCCACCCTCCCTATTCAATCCAATCTTGCCCTGAGAGATCTTTTTTTGTTTCCTCATGAAAAAACTCTTCAAAGGAAAACGTTTTGCTGATGTGGAAGAGGTTAAACAAAAAATGGCAGAAGCACTAAAAACCATTCAAAATTAAAAAGTTCAAAAACCGTTCTGAACAGTGGAAAAAGCATCTCAATAGGTGTACTGCATCAAACGAATACTTTGAGGGTGACTGAAATTTAAGCATGTAAGAATAATTACAAAATTTTAAAATATTTTTTGGGACCCCCTTGTATACAAATGAATAACATCCCCACTAGAATAATTAAAAGATACTCCAGTTGTTAACTCTTACTATCACTGCTCAGAACACTTTAGAATCCTCCCCTCTGAGAATTCCTTATAAAATTGTATTCAAGAAAGTATAATTGTACTGACATGACTTCATGGGACAAAGATGGTATTACTCCTCTTAGTTTGCATCTGACTTTCCACTGTTATTAAAAAATCAAACTCATTTTCTTTCTTTTTTTTGAGTTGGAGTCTCACTCTGTTGCCCAGGTTGGAGTGCAGTGGAATGCTCACAGTCACCGCAGCCTCGACCTGCTGGGCTCAGGCAATCCTTCTGTCTCAGACTTCCAAGTAGATGGAACCATAGGTGTGAGCTACCATGCCCAGCTTATTTATTTTATTTATTGTAGAGATGAGGTCTCACCAAATTGCCCAGCCTGGTCTCAAACTCCTGAGCTCATGCGAACGTCTCACCTCGGCCTCCCAAAGTGCTGGGATTACAGGCTTGTGCCACTGCGCCTACCCTCAAATTCATTTTCAAAGGAGAAAAATTGTCCACCATTGAGAATATTCAAAGCAATATTTTACAATGTCAAAGCAAAGTATACTGAGTACAGACAGGGTGAAAGTACCTCCCAAAGGTCAGGCAAGGAAGCTCATGCCTATAATCCCAGCACTTTGGGGGGCTGAGGTGAAAGGACTGCTTCAGTCCAGGAGTTCCAGACCAGCCTGGGAAATACAGTCAGACCTGGTCTCTACCTGCCCACATCACCCCACACCAAAAAAGAAGGAAAAAATTAGCCAGGTGTGGTGGTGCATGCCTGTAGTCCCAGCAACTCGGGAGGCTGAGGCAGAAGAATCATCTGAGCCCAGAGTATCAAGGCTGCGGTGAGCTGTGATTGTGCCACTGCATGCCAGTCTGAGCAATAGAGACGCCTACTTAAAAAAAAGAGCATCTCAGAACTTGGAAATAGAATTATCCCTAGATTCAAATTTACAAATAACCCCATAATGTTAACAATTCATAGAAATCATTCTGTGGGACAAGAAATTTCCAAACTTCAGCAGAAAATACAGTAGTCCCCCCATATCTACAGTTTCATTTTCTTTGGCTTCAGTTACCTGAGTTGGAAAATACTAAATAGAAAATACTAGTCGGGCTTGGTGGCTCAGCCTGTAATCCCAGCACTTTGGGAGACCAAGGAGAGTGGATTGTCTGAGTCCGCAGGTTCAAGACCAATCCGGGCAACTTGGCGAGACCTCATCTCTACAATAAATAAAAAATGAGCCTGGAATGGTAGCATGGGCCAGTAGTTCCAACTACTTGGAAGGCTGAGGCGGAAGGATCACCTAAGCCCAGCAGGTTTAGGCTAAGGTGGCTGTGAGCGTGCCACTGCACTCCAGACTGAGCGACAGAGTGAGATGCCAACTCAAAAATAAATAAATAAATAATACATTTGGCTTTTGGATTATATATCAGTGTTTGCTAAGTTTTATTATTACAACGATAGCTATGTAATAATAGTTACTATTTGTGCTTACAGTGTTATCAGCAGTACATACTTTATATATATTATCTCTTTGAATTGTTACATCAACCCTATTTGATATTATTCTATTTTTCAGAATAGAAAATTAGTAAATGCCAGAGCCAGAATTTAATAAAGATTTCTTTGAGCCGGGTTCGGTGGCTCAGCCTGTAATCCCGCGCCTTGGGAGTCTGAGGTGAGGAGATTGGTGAGACCTCATCTCTACAATAAATCAAAAAATTAGCCGGGTGTGGTAGCGCGCACCTGAATTTCCAGCTACTTGGAAGGCTGAGGTGGAAGGATCGCTGGAGCCCAGCAGGTCGAGGTTGCGGTGGCCGGGAGCGGCCACTGCACTCCAGTCTGGGTGACAGTGAGAGTCCAACTCAAAAAAAAAAAAAAAAAAAATTTCTTTGATTCCCAAGCCTGGAATTTTCTTACTCATACAGCCTCAGTATCACTAAGTCTAATCAAATCTCAATACAGAGACTAAACTGTTTTTGGACCTAAGATGAGCATCAAACCAATCGGAGGTCCTGTCTGGCGATTATCTGACTTCCTTCAACCATTTCTCTTGGTTGAAACTCTAACACCAACTAGGTGCCAAATGTTTGCAGTGGCAGCAGCACTCTTGGAACAAGTACATAATCCACAAAAAAAGATAACACTCAATTACATAGATTTTTTGTTTTGTTTTTTGTGTTTTTTTGAGTTGGAGTCTCACTCTGTTGCCCAGACTGGAGTGCAGTGGTCGCCCCCGGCCACCGCAGCCTCGACCTGCTAGGATCCAGCGATCCTTCCGCCTCAGTCTTCCAAGTAGCCGGAATTACAGGCATGCGCTACCACGCCTGGCTAAATTTTTTGATGTATTGTAGAGATGAGGTCTCGCTGCCCAGGCGGGTCTCGAACCCACGGGCTCAGGCAATCCAATCACCTCAGCCTCCCAAAAGCGCAGGATTACAGGCTGAGCCACCGAGCCCAGCTTATTTATACAGATATTTATTGGGAAACAATTCGTGCCAGTCAAGCGTGGTCTAAGAAATGAGGTGAGTGCTAGGGACATAAAAATGTAGCAGACAGCAGGGCTCGGTGGCTCAGCCTGTAATCCCACGCCTTTGGGAGGATGAGGTGAGCGGATTGCCTGAGCCTGCGGGTTCGAGACCGGCCTGGGCAGCAAGACCCCATCTCTACAATAAATCAAAAAATCAGCCAGGCGTGGTAGTGTGCGTCTGTAGATCCGGCTACTCAGAAGGCTGAGGCAGAAGGATCGCCAGAACCCAGCAGGTCGAGGCTGCGGTGGCCGGGAGCGGCCACTGCACTCCAGTCTGGGCGACAGAGTGAGACTCCAACTCAAAAAAAACAACAACAAAAAAAAAACGTAGTAGACACAGTTCATGTCCTCAAAGAATGTATGTTTATGTGATGGTCCCCTGTACCCTCAACTGTTCTCCTAATCCCTCTTGGGTTTAGGACAACTGAAGATCACCTTTCTCTGGGTAATTACTTTATTCCTCCCTGTGTTGACTAGGGGTATTGGCACAGTATGTGATTTTTCAGTGATTTCCTACAGTGTTGTTCCCTCCCTCAAGGCTGGGAGTGCGATAACCACCAGACCAGGAATTCTCAGTAAATTTCTGTTAAGCTGGCAAAAAGAAAAATAATTTAATGGGGGTTAGGGGAGTCAAAAGCTTTTTTTATTGAGTTGGAGTCTCACTCGGTGGCCCAGACTGGAGTGCAGTGGCCGCTCCCGGCCACCGCAACCTCACCTGCTGGGCTCTGGCAATCCTTCCGCCTCAGCCTTCCGAGGAGCCGGAATTATAGGCGCGTGCTACCACACCCGGCTGATTTTTTTATTTATTGTAGAGATGAGGTCTTGCTGCCCAGGCGGGTCTCGAACCCACGGGCTCCGGCAATCCACTCACCTCAGCCTCCCAAAGGCGCGGGATTACAGGCTGAGCCACCGAGCCCAGCAGCTTTTTTTAAAAAGTACAACAAAGTGTTGGGCACGGTGGCACTTGCCTGTA
Source organism: Cephalopachus bancanus (assembly GCA_027257055.1). Lineage (NCBI taxonomy): Eukaryota > Metazoa > Chordata > Mammalia > Primates > Tarsiidae > Cephalopachus > Cephalopachus bancanus. Next base: position 18,191 of record JAPVLO010001414.1, on the reverse strand, counting down.
ATCCTGGCACTTTGGGAGGTGGAGGCAAGAGGATTGCCTGAGTCCAGGGATTCAAGACTAGCCTGGGTAGCTTGGCAAGACCTTGTCTCTACAATTTTTTTTTTTTTTTTTTTTTTTGAGTTGGAGTCTCACTCCGTCGCCCAGACTGGAGTGCAGTGGCCGCTTCCGGCAACCGCAGCCTCGACCTGCTGGGCTCCGGCGATCCTTCTGCCTCAGCCTTCCAAGTAGCTGGAACTACAGGCATGCACTACCACACCCGGCTCATTATGTTTTGTAGAGATGAGGTCTCGCCAAGTTGCCCAGGCGAGTCTCGAACCTGCAGGCTCAGGCAATCCACTCACCTCAGCCTCCCTAAAGCGTGGGATTACAGGCTAAGCCACCGAGCCCAGCTTGTCTCTACAATTACAAAAAATTAGCCAGGTGTGATGGTGCGTGCCTGTGGTTCCAGCTTCTTGGATTGCCTGAGCCCACCAGGATGGGGCTGTGGTGGCCGTGAGCATGCACTACACTCCAACCTGGACAACAGAGTAAGACTCATACTCAATAAATAAATAAATAAATAAATAAAAGTATAATAAAGTAATGCAGGTACTATAATAGAAATACATATAGGGCCTGGCATGATGGCTCACGCCTGTAATCCCAGCACTTTGGAATTCCAGGAGTTTGATACAAGCCTAGGTAACAGAGCAAGACTTCATCTGGACAAAGAAATCAAAAAAATTAGCTGGGCATGTTGGCACATGCCTGTTGTCCCAGCTACTCGGAAGGCTGAGACAGGAGAATCACCTGGACCCAGGGGATTGAGACTGCAATGAGCCTAGATCACACCACTGCACTTCAGCCTGGCCGATAGAGTAAGACCCTGCCTCAAAAACAAAAACAAAAAAAAAAAGAAAAAGAAAAGAAAACAAATACACGGGTCACTGTGAGGTGATAAAAAAGGAGGGTAAATTTTAATTTGTGTGAGAGGCACCTTTAATTCTGAATGAGAAATTTAGCTCACTTCTTTAAAGTATATACAAAATGTACATTAATGTGTTTTTTCCTTCTACTTGGAATACCCTGACCCCATTCCCTCAGTTAAATTCCCTAAGGCCCAGATTCCTGAATGAATGAAAATTCTAGGCGTTTTTCAAGGCCACTTCCCTTCATGGAGCTATAATTTTTTTTTTTTTTTTTGAGTTGGAGTCTCACTCTGTCACCCAGGCTGGAGTGCAGTGGCATGCTCACAGCCACCGCAGCCTAGACCTGCTGGGCTCAGGTGATCCTTCTGCCTCAACCTTCCAAGTAGCTGGAACTACAGGCATGTACCACCACGTCCAGCTAATTTTTTTTTTAATTGTAGAAATGAAGTCTCATCAAGTTGCCCGGGCTGGTCTCGAACCAGTGGGCTCAGGCAATCCTTTTACTTCAGCCTCCCAAAGTGCTGACATTCAGACAGATTTCCTTTGGAGATAACCTAATCGTCTTCTCATCTCCAAGTCCCTCAGTGGAGGACAAGTAAAATTGTGAATTTAAAAATAATGTGAAGACTTTACTTCATGTTATCTGTGCTGTGATTTATTGAGAATATTAAAAATTTAGAGCTTTTCTGACACATGAACAGTCGATTACATATTTGAGGTTATGTGTGTTTTATAAGGTATTCTCACAATAAAGAAAGCTAGGGAAAAGCAAAGGATTTCTTAGTCATAAAGAAGGAAAATTTGAGCCGGGCTCGGTGGCTCAGCCTGTAATCCCGCGCCTTTGGGAGGCTGAGGTGAGTGGATTGCCTGAGTCCGCGGGTTCGAGACCTGCCTGGGCAGCGAGACCTCATCTCTACAATAAATCAAAAATTCAGCCGGGCGTGGTAGCGCGCGCCTGTAGTTCCAGCTATTTGGAAGGCTGAGGCGGAAGGACCGCCGGAGCCCAGCAGGTCAAGGCTGTCGTGGCCGGGAGCGGCCACTGCACTCCAGTCTGGGCAACAGAGTGAGACTCCAACTCAAAAAAAAAAAAAAAGAAGGAAAATTTGGAGACTATATATTTGTGTTTATGTCCATTAAGCCACATATGATGTCATATTATGTTCATGAACGTGTATTTCAGATATAATACTGTTTCTCAAGGGAGTGGGACATTTTGCAACGTAACCTCACAAAATAAATAACGCATTGTTCTTTGGGGAAAAAAAAAAAAAAGTGCTGGCATTACAGGCGTGAGCCACCGTGCCCAGTCCTATTACTACACTTAACAACAGACTACCAGCCTGTCTCCCACACCTGGATGTAAATGTCTAAAAGGAAAGAATCTATCTTGGCCCAGCCACCAATTCCAAAATGCAATGTTTTATGCTTGGCAGAAACTTAGTACTGTCTTTTTATTTATTTATTTTTTTGAGTTGGAGTCTCACTCTGTCGCCCAGACTGGAGTGCAGTGGCCGCTCCCGGCCACCGCAGCCTCGACCTGCTGGGCTCTAGCGATCCTTCTGCCTCAGTCTTCCAAGTAGCCGGAATTACAGGCATGCACTACCACGCCCGGCTGATTTTTTTTTATTTATTGTGGAGATGAGGTCTCGCTGCCCAAGCGGGTCTCGAACCCGCAGGCTCAGGCAATCCACTCACCTCAGCCTCCCAAAGGCGTGGGATTACAGGCTGAGCCACCGAGCCCGGCTTAGTACTGTCTTTTAAATTGAAGGTTGACAGAACACAGGTAAGTAGAACTAGGGGAAGAATGCAGAGTATAAACAACCTCAAACTATTTAGATGTTCATATTTGGAAAATCTATGTAAACTTCCATTAAATAATAGTCCATAAGTACATATTCTTAAGTTATCACCAAGGTTAAACACCTACTAACCAAAGTATGTTTTAGGGTATATCACCCATTAAGTAGACTACATATTATTAAGTAGACTACATATATCACCCATTAAGTAGACTACATATCATTAGATGTTTTAAAACATCATTTAGTTGTGAAAAGCTCACACTAGAGTAATAAGAAATTGCTTAAGGATAAAATTAACCAGAAATGAATAGAATTGAGGCAAACACAAGTATATAAAACTCACTTGAGTCAGGTGTGGTGGCTCATGCCTGTAATCCCAGCATTTTGGGAGGTGGAGGTGAGAGGATTACCTGAGTTCAGGGGTTCTAGCAGCCTGGAGCAACATGGGGAGTCCCCACCTCTATTAAAAAAGTAGCTGGGCGCCTTTGGGTGGCTGAGGTGAGTGGATCACCTGAGCCCGTGGGTTCGAGACCCGCCTGGGCAGCGAGACCTCATCTCTACAATAAATAAAAAAATCAGCCGGGCGTGGTAGCACATGCCTGTAATTCCGGCTACTTGGAAGACTGAAGCGGAAGGATCACTGGAGCCCAGCAGGTCGAGGCTGCGGTGGCCGGAAGCGGCCACTGCACTCCAGTCTGGGCGACTGAATGAGACTTCAACTCAAAAAAAAAAAAAATAGCTGGGCATGGTGGCACATGTCTTTGGTTCCAACTACTAGTAAGGATGAGGTGGAAAGATCACCTGATTCCAGTAGGCCAAGGCTGTGGTGGCCATGAGCATGCCACTGCACTCCAGCCCGAGCGACAGAGTGAGACTCCAACCCCCAAAAAAAAGAAGACTCATTCCCTTCTCCTCACCTTCTGTGATTGTTAAGTGTTTGGAGATGGACCCCTGCAGCAAGGTTTCAAAACACTTAGTATGTATAAAAAGCTGCATAGAAAAGCAAATATCCTAAACCAAATACTCCCAAACATGCCATATAAGTGGCCTGGGTTTACACATACAAGTTAAACACAATTCTTACTTTTTGTGTTGGAGTCTCACTGTGTCACCCAGGGGGGAGTGCAGTGGCACACTCACAGCCACTGCAGCCTCGACCTGCTGGGCTCAGGTGATCCTTCCGCCTCATCCTTCCAAGTAGCTGGAACTACAGGCACATGCTACCACGTCTGGCTATTTTTTTGATTTATTTCACCAAGTTGCCCAGGCTCACCTCGAACCTGTGGGCTCAGGCAATCCTCTCACCTCCATTTCCCAAAATGCTGGGATTACAGGCTGAGCCACTGAGACAGGCCAGAAAGAATTCTTTAAGAAGTCTGGGTACAATGGCTTATGCCTGTAACCCCAGAACTTTGGAAGGCCAGGAATTCAAGACCAGATCGGGCGACATGGAGAGACTCCCTTTTTTCTTTTTTGAATTGGAGTTTCACTCTGTTGCCCAGGCTGGAGTACAGGGCACACTCACAGCCACCGCAGCCTCAACCTGCTGGGTTCAGGTGATCCTTCCTCCTCATCCTTCCAAGGAGCTGGAACTACAGGCATGCGCCACCACTTCCGGCAAATTTTCTGATTTATTGTAGAGATAAGGTCTGGCCATGTCGCTCAGGCTAGTCTCAAACCCCTGGGCTCAGGCAATCCTCTCACCTCTGCCTCCCAAAGTGCTGGGATTACAGACGTGAGCCACTGTGCTTGACTGGGAAACCCCTTTCTCTACAAAAAATTTTTTAGAAGTCGACCATGAGTCAAGGTGCATACCTTCAGTCCCAGCCACCTGGAAGGCTAAGGCGGGAGAATTGCATTAGCTCAGGAGTTCGAGACTGCAGTGAGCTATGATCATGCCACTTTGCAATTCAGCCTTAAAAATGCGAGACTCTCTAGAAACAAAGTAGGAATTGCCAAGTTAATATTTGATAAAGTAGATTTCACAGCAAAGAAAACCACTAGAGACAAAGAGGGGCATTAGTGATTAAAGTATCAATCCACCAGGAGGATATAACGATCCTAAATGTGAATATATCAAACAGAGCTTCAAAATATATGTAGTAAAACAAATAGAGCTGAAGGGAGAAAAAGAAAAAAAAAGTCACAGTTATTTTTGGAACTTCAACACCCACCACCTCTCAGCAACTGATAGTACTAGACAGAAAATCAGCAAGGATCTAGAAGATCTGAACACAAGCAACAAGCTCTAATTTCCACATATAGGACACCTCCCAGCAGTAGCAGAACACACCGTTTTTTTCAAGCATCAATGGAACAGCCATCAGGATAGACCTAGGCCATAAAATATGTCTTAACTAACTTAAAAGAAGTGAAATCACACACAGTATGCTATCTGGCCATAATGAAAACAAACTAGAAATCAGTAACAGACAACAGGAAAGAATACAGGAGTTTTCATCAAATTTCTATTTTCTCAATGTTGCAGGAGGCAAGGTAGAAAGAAGGGAAGAGAAGGCCTGGATCTGATCATTTCACAAATAGTAACTGAATGCCTCCTGTGGGCTAAATATTATTCTAGACACTGAACCCAAAGAATAAACCCAACAGAAAGTCTGCTGTCAGGAACCCCAAATGACAGGGGTAGAAGCTGAGGTGGAAGACAACACATTAACAATGTCAAATATCAGTTGTGGTAAATATTAAGAACAACAAACAGGGTAAAAGACCTAAGGAAAGACTGTTTTACACTGGATGTTCAGAAAGACTTCTCTAAGTTGACATCTGGACAGAAACCTAAAGCACATGACGAAGTGAGCCATGTGAATTTCTGAGAAGTGTAATCCAGGCAGAGTGAACAGGAGGTGCAAAAGGCTCTGATATTGACATGCTTGACATATTCAAGGAAGAATATCTGAACAAGAGGGAGCGGTAGATGAGATCAGAAAGACAGAAGCAGCCTGGTACAGTGGCTCACGCTTGTAATTCCAGCACTTTGGGAGGTCGAAGTAGGATTGCTTGAGCCCAAGAGCGCAAGACCAGCCAGAACATAGCCAGGCCTCATCTCTACAAAAAATAAAAAATTAGCTGGCGCCTGTACTCCCTACTTGGGAGGCAGAAGCAGGAGGATCATCTGAGCCCAAGATGTCCAGGCTACAGTGAGCTGTTATCATGCCACTGCACTTCAGCCGGATGACAGAGACCCCAACTCAAAAATAAATATATTTTTTAAAGAACTGCAGGAGATGATATGTGAGGGGCTACAGGGCAAACTGAGTACCTTGTAGGAAATGATAGGGATTCTGGATTTTACTGTGATATAAGAGCCTCTGGACAGCTTCGAGCAGTTTGCTTATGTTTTAAGTGGAGCACTCTAGATATTATGTAGAAAAAACACTAGGATATGTGTGAAAACGTTGGAAGCAAAGACCAGTTAGGAAATTATTATAATAAAGTAGGTAATGGCAACTAGAAATAAGAATGGTTTCAGTAAAGGTAGTGAAAAGTGATCAAATTCATGACGTAAGTTGAGAGTATAACAGACGGAATTTACTAATTAATAGAATGTGCACTGATATGACAGAAAAGAACATTCGAAGATGTCTCAGAGTGTCTGGCTTACTCACCAGGTAGAACAAAATCACTACTTAACAAGATAGGGAAGACTTGAGAAGAAGCAAGTTGGGGTGTATGTGTATGGTGGTAAAAAGTATTTTAATTTGGAAAATATTAAGTTTTCTCCTCCAATTTTTTCTTTTTGAGTCGGAGTCTCACTCTGTCACCCAGGCTGGAGTGCAGTGGCACACTCACAGCCACCACAGCCTTGACCTGCTGGGCTCAGGCGATCCTTCCACCTTAGCCTTCCAAGTTGCTGGAACCCACAGGCTAATTTTTTTGATTTATTGTAGAGAGGAGATCTTGCCATGTTGTCCAGGCTGGTCTCAAACCCCTGAGCTCAGGCAATCCTCTCACCTCCGCCTCCCAAAGTGCTGGGCTTACAGGCATGAGCCACTGTGCCTGGCATCCACCAATTTTTTAAATTTGAAAAATTTCAAACCTACAGAGAAAATAATAGTACAGTAAACACCCACATCGCTTCATCTATTGCTATTTTGCAAAATTTGTGCTTTGTGTTTTGCTCAACAACTTCCGATAAATACCTTAATACAGGGCCAGGCGCAGTGGCTCATGCCTATAATCCCAGCACTTTGAGACGCCGAGGTGAGAGGATTACCTGGGCCCACGGGTTCAAGGCCAGCCTGGGCACTTGGTGAAACTTTATCTTTACAACAAATCGAAAAATTAGCCGAGCTTGGTGGTAAATGCATGCAGTTCCAGCTACTTGGAAGGCTGAGGCAGAAGGACTGCCTGAGCCCAGCAGGTCGAGGCTACGGTAGTCATCAGTGTACCACAACACTCCAGCCTGGGCAACAAAGTGAGACTCCTACTCAAAAAAAAAAAAGAGGGAAGGAGATAAATATTGCTATAGAAGTCAGTGAGTACACAAAGACAATTATCACTTTTAATAAATATTTGTCTTATTTAATATTTGCCTCTATCACACACTATACCTTTTTTTTTTTTTTTTTTTTTTGAGTTGGAGTCTCACTCCGTCGCCCAGACTGGAATGCAATGGCCGCTCCCGGCCCTGCTGGGCTCCGGCGATCCTTCCGCCTCAGCCTTCCGAGTAGCCGGAATTACAGGCGCACGCTACCACACCTGGCTGATTTTTTGATTTATCGTAGAGATGAAGTCTCGCTGCCCAGGTGGGTCTCGAACCCGCGGGCTCGGGCAATCCACTCACCTCAGCCTCCCAAAGGCGCGGGATTACAGGCTGAGCCACCGAGCCCGGCTACCTTTTCTTTCTTTAAAAAAGAAATGCAGCCGGGCTCGGTGGCTCAGTCGGTAATACCACGCCTCTGGGAGGCTGAGGTGAGTGGATTGCCTGAGCCCGCGGGTTCGAAACCCGCCTGGGCAACTTGGCGAGACCTCATCTCTACAATAAATCAAAAAATCAGCTGGGCATGGTAGCGCATGCGTGTAATTCCGGCTACTTGGAAGGCTGAGGCGGAAGGATCGCCGGAGCCCAGCAGGTAGAGGCTGTGGTGGCTGGGAGCGGCCACTGCACTCCAGTCTGGGCGACTGAGTGAGACTCCAACTCAAAAAAAAAAAAAACAAAAAACAAAAAAACTAAGACTGGACACATTTCCAATTTTTTTTTTTTTTTTTTTGGAGTTAGAGTCTCACTCTGTTGCCCAGACTGGAGTGCAGTGGCCACTCCCGGCCACCGCAACCTTGCCTGCTGGGCTCCGGCGATCCTTCCGCCTCAGCCTTCCGAGTAGCCGGAATTACAGGCATGCGCTACCACACCCGGCTGATTTTTTGATTTATTGTAGAGATGAAGTCTCGCTGCCCAGGCGGGTCTCGAACCCGCGGGCTCAGGCAATCCACTCACCTCAGCCTCCCAAAGGCGCGGGATTACAGGCTGAGCCACCGAGCCCGGCTTCCAATTTTTTTCATCAATTATTTTTATTTTTTGAGATGGAGTCTCACTGTCTCCCAGGCTGGAAAGCAGTAGCAAGCTCACGGCCACTGCAACCTCAACCTGCTGGACTCAGGCGAGCCTTCGTCCTCAGCCTTCCAAGTAACTGGAACTACAGGCATGCGCCATCATGCTCGGACAATTTTTTTATTTATTGTAGAGATGAGGTCTTGCCAAGTTGCCCAGGCTGGTCTCGAACCCATGAGCTCAGGCAAGCCTCTCCCCTCAGACTCCCAAAGGGTTGGGATTATAGGTGTGAGCCACCGTGCAAGGCCTCGTCAATTATTTTTAAACTCAATTGGAATTTTTGAAAAATGTAAAGCACACCATTATTTAACTATAAATGAAGCCATTTGGTAGATGATATCAAAATATTGCCAAAATCACCAAATCTTTTCTAATAATCTCAGTGAGATATAAAAGTAAAGATCCCATTGCTACTGGGCAAAGCCAAGGTAAGAATAGATTGTTCTATTATAAATTGTAGTCAAACACTTGTCTTCTTTAAAGCCAGGACTCATTATTTGTTTCCCACTGTCTAGCTTACCACAAAGTGCATCCCTAGAATCCATTAAAAAAAATTACTTGCAGCCGGGCGCAGTGGCTCACACCTGTAACCCCAGCAGTCTGGGAGGCGGAGGCAAGAGAACTGCCTGAGTTCATGGGTTCGAGACCAATCTGAGCAACTTGGTGAGACTCGTCTCTACAATAAATCAAAAAATTAGCCAGGTGTGGTAGTGGTGTGCAACTGTGGGTCCAGCTCCTTGGAAGGCTGAGGTGGAGGATCTCCTGAGTCCAGCAGGTTGAGACTGCGGTGGCCGGGAGCATGCCACCACACTCCAGCCTGGGCAAGAGTGAGATTCTGACCCAAAAAAAAAAAAAATTATCTGCAACTTTTCTTTTGTCAATGTTTTTTCCCTATTACACTGAAAAAAGGCTTAACTATATTATAAGGTTATAATCCTAGTTAATTAACATTTTAAAGTTTACTTCAGTTTCTTGGGCTTATAGCTTATAGCTTGATATCTTCCTCAATTCCTCCAAGCAGAATTTATAAAGTAAATTGTGTGCAAAAAAAAAAATTGTGTCCTGGACAAATTAAGCAGTGGTCATACAGTTCCTAGAGAAACTTGAAAGAGGCTTGCTTAGCTGGTTCCATTAACGAAAAGGAAAAACAGAGTAGCACCAACTGCCTGGTTTCTTATTCTTCTTTGGTGCACCCCACTCTACTCCAAAGTAACATGAGGATCTCGCATAGATGTGGCAGGCAAAGGAAGGATGCTAAATTCTTTGTTCCATGACTTGTCAGTGATGGACTCCCGTTTTTTGGATGCTAGGCTTCTTCTGACTGCAAAAGTCAGGTGATTAACCTGGATTTCCAATTATCATTTAAATAAGTGAAGCTTTTTTTTTTTGAGTTGGAGTCTCACTCTGTCGCCCAGACTGGAAGGCAGTGGCCGCTTCCGGCCACCGCAGCCTCGACCTGCTGGACTCCGGCGATCCTTCCGCCTCAGCCTTCCGAGTAGCCAGAATTACAGGCATGCGCTACCATGCCCGGCTGGTTTTTTTGATTTATTGTAGAGATGAGGTCTCGCTGCCCAGGCGGGTCTCGAACCCGCGGGCTCAGGCAATCCGCTCACCTCAGCCTCCCAAAGGCGCGGGATTACAGGCTGAGCCACCGAGCCCGGCTATAAGTGAAGCTTTTAACTGTAATTTTTACACTGAGCAGTGACTTTTCAGGAGCAGTGGTTGTCAAACTTTAGCTACGAAGCCAAATACAAAAGTTCAGTAATAAAGTTTTACTAGAACATAGCCATGTTCATGTGTTTACATATCAATGGCTGCCTTCACGTTAGAACAGCAGAAATGAGTAGTTGTGACATAGACTGCATGGCCTGCAAAGTCTAAATATTTACTATCTGGCTATCCACAGGAAAACTGTGTTGACTTTTTAGAGATTGCTTCCTCTCTCTCATGTGTATAAAAGATCCTTTGGGCAGGCGCCGTGACTCATGTCTGTAATCCCAGCACTCTGGGAGGCAGAAGCAAGAGGACTGCCTGAGCTAGGGGCTCGACACCAGTCTGGGCAACTTGTCTCCACAATAAATAAAAAATTAGCTGGGAGTGGTGACACACGCCTGCAGTTCCAGTTACTTAGAGGGTTGAAGCGGAAGGATCACCTGAGCCCAGCAGGTTGAGGCTGTGATGGTCATGAGCATGCCACTGTACTCCAGTCTGGGCAACAGACAAAAAAAAAAATATACTTCATTCTCCGCCTATTTTTCATGATTTATTTCCCAACCTGTTCTCCTTCACCCCTTTTGTTTCAATTATACAGAACTACTTGCAGCTCCCCTAAATAAGCCACGATCTTGCCTAGCTCAGAACCCATGTATTTGTGTCTATCTCTTCTCTGAATGTTATTCCCTCTTTGCCAAACACTTCAAATGGCCCCTGAAACTTCAGTTATCTCCCCCACAGCTAGTCTTCAACGATGCCTGCCCTGTTGTGCACATTCTGTAATTCTTTTTTTTTTTTTTGAGTTGGAGTCTCACTCTGTCGCCCAGACTGGAGTGCAGTGGCCGCTTTCGGCCACTGCAGCCTCGACCTGCTGGGCTCGGCGATCCTTCCCCCCAGCCTTCCAAATAGCCAGAATTATAGGCATGGGTACCACGCCCCGGGTGATTTTTGATTTTTTGTAGGATGAGGTCTCGCCTGCCCAAGCGGGTCTCGAACCCGCGGGCTCAGGCAATCCACTCACCTCAGCCTCCCAAAGGCACCGGAATTCTTAATTCTTAAGGCAGCCTCTCTTACTAGTTATTTAATGGCAAAGCTGTGTCTGTCTCTTACTCCTATCCCTTAACCGGTCATTCACACACAGTAGGCGCTGGACACTGGGTTCAACTCTTGAATAAATTCTTGCAGGGCATCAGATGGCATGTGTGGCTCAGGACATGTTTAGGCCTGGAAATATTATGGGGGAACGAGGGCTTGATGCCTAAGGAAAGACCTGTGGATGTGGATTAAAGGGAGAAGGTGAAGCAACCCATTCAAACAGCACGTTCTAGAAAAGCTAGAAATGCTCCAACTGGTGACCTCTCCCTTTTCTTTTTTTTATTTTTGAGTCGGAGTCGCACTCTGTTGCCCAGGCTGGAGTGCAGTGACACATTGCTCACGGCCACCGCAGCTTCGGATTCCCTGGGCTCAGGCGATCCTTCAGTCTCACCTTCCAAGTAGCTGGAACCACAGGACTGCGCCACAGGCCCGGCTAATTTCTTGGTTTATTGTAGAGAGGACGTCTCGCCAAGTTGCCCAGGCTGGTCTCGAACCCCTGGGCTCAGGCAACTCTCTCGCCTCTGCCTCTCAAAGTGCTGGGATTACAGGCGTAAGCCACCGCGTCCGGCTGACCCCTCCCTTTTCTAGCATCTCTTGCACAGTTTACCAACTGCAGTTAATTTGTGACAGGTTGTAGACCCTAATCCTTGCGAGTAGCGACGTCGTATTTTACATCAATCTGGGCACGTAGTAAACTCTCGTATCCACCAGGAACGACCGCCTCCACCTCCGCCCGGAACTCCCACCTAGGACTCCTAGCTCCCAAGGGGCCCGACCCCCACCCACTCAGGTGAGCATCGGCCGAGGACGCCATCATCGCGGGTCTAGACCAAGTGTCCCTTTCCCGCCCACCCTCGAGTCCGGCCAGGCCGCGTCGCCCCGGGCCGCCCCAGCCTTCCGGGTTCTCTCGGCTCCCCTCGCTCCCACCCCGGCGGTTCTTACCTCGGTCCCAGACTCAGCCCTGTGGAAGTCACTATACATCGCTCCGAAAGCTCGGCGCACGAGGGACTCAACTTTCCCGCCACCAACGCCATTGACCGACGGTTCGGATGCCGCAGACAGTAAGATCCGCCCACCCGCGCCGTGCGCACCAAGCTGGCCCTCGGCCGGAACGCGGCAAGCATGCGCAGGAGCCTGCCCCCGTGACGTCAGACTCCCGCGTCTCCCAAGGCGCTTTCATCCGTCGCCTTGGAGACCCGGAGGCCGCTGGGGCTATCCTTTTTTTTCTCTGTCCTGGGCTTCCGTTCGTGTATTAGGTAAAACTAGCGGCTTGCGCTTGATTTGTTTAACTTTTGAAAATACTTTAACTGAGCAAATCGGCTCTTTCCGTTCTTGGGCTATAAGCTTAACTCTAGGAAAAAAAGTATGCTAAAATTTTTTAAGATTTTAAAAAATATATCGAGCCTGTGGTTTACCAAGTTCTTTTTTTTTTTTTAACTTTTTTTTTTTAAAGATGTGGGGTACAGCCGGGCTCGTGGCTCCGCCTGTAATCCCGGCCTTTGGGTGGCTGAGGTGAGTGGATTGCCTGAGCCCGCGGGTTCAGGACCCGCCTGGGCAACTTGGTGAGACCTCATCTCTACAATAAATCAAAAATTAGCCGGGCGTGGTAGCGCACGCCTGTAGTTCCAGCTGCTTGAAAGGCTGAAGCGGAAGGATTGCCTGAGCCCAGCAAATCCAGGCTGTGGTGGCCGGGAGCGGCCACTGCACTCCAGGCTGGGCGACAGAGTGAGACTCCAGCTCAAAAGAAAAAAGAAAAAAAGTTTAGGTCTCCCTTTGGTCCCCACTTTGCCTGGTCTGAGATCAGGTACCCTTATTGATACTATGTGACCCCTTCCTCCAACCCTGACAGTTTCCCATACTGCCAGTTCCTTTCTTGTAGTATTATGATAAATGTTCAGAATCCGCTTATGACTGAGAACATGTGGTACTCAGTTCTTTGTTTCTGTGATAAATGACTGAGAATGATAGACTCTAAATTCATCAAAGTTTCTGTAAAGGCCATAATGTTGTTCTTCTTAATGGCTGTGTAATAGTCCATCGTGTATATGTACCACACTTTTTAAATCCAGTTCAGTTTCGATGGGCATCATGGTTGGTTCCATGTTTTTGCTATTGTGAATAGTGCAACAATAAACATGCACCTGCAGGTATCTTTTTTTTTTTTTTGAGTTGGAGTCTCACTCTGTCGCCAGACTGGAGTGCAGTGGGCCCCTCCGGCCACCGCAGCCTCGACCTGCCGGGCTCCGGCGATCCTTCCGCCTCAGCCTTCCGAGTAGCCAGAACTACAAGCATGCGCTACCACGCCCAGCTGATTTTTTGATTTATTGTAAAGATGAGGTCTCGCTGCCCAGGCAGGTCTCGAACCCACGGGTTCAGGCAATTCACTCACCTCAGCCTCCCAAAGGTGAAGGATTACTGGCTGAGCCACCGAGCCCGGCTAGGTATCTTTTTTGTAGAATGATTTGAGTTCCTCCAGGAATATCAATTTCTAATACTTTTAGAAATCGCCACACTGTTTTCTTTTTTTCTTTTTTTTTTTTTTAGTTGGAGTCTCACTCTGTTGCCCAGGCTGGAGTGCAGTGACACGCTGCTCACGGCCACCACAGCCTCGACCTGCTGGGCTAAAGCAATCCTTCCGCCTCAGCCTTCCAAGCAGCTGGAACAACAGGCACATGCCAGCACGCCTAGCTAATATTTTGATTTGTTGTAGAGATGAGGTGTTGCCAAGTTGCTCAGACTGGTCTCAAATCCCCGGATTTAGGCAGTCCTCTTGTCTCGGCCTCCCAAAGTGCTGGGATTACAGGCTGAGCCACCGCACCCAACCAACACTGTTTTCCATAGAGGTTGAACTAGTTTGCATTCCCAACTGTGTAGAAGCATTCCTCTTTCTCCTCATCCTTGCCAGCATCTGTTGTTGTTTGTTTTATTATTGATGGCCATTCTTGCTGTGGTTAGGTGGTATTTCAGTGTGGTTTTGATTTGCATTTTTCTGATGATTAGTGAGGCTGAGCATTTTTTCATGTGTCTGTTGGCTGCTTGTAAGACTTATTTTGAGAAGTGTCTATTCATGTTACCAAGTCCTTTTTTTTTTTTTTTTTTTTTTTTTAGTCGGAGTCTCACTCTGTCGCCCAGACTGGAGTGCAGTGGCTGCTCCCGGCCATCGCAGCCTCAAAGATCCTTCTGCCTCAGCCTTTCTAGTAGCTGGAACTACAGGCATGTGCTACCATGCCCGGCTAATTTTTTGATTTATTGTAGAGATGAGGTGTCACCAGGTTGCCCAGGCGAGTCTCAAACCCGCGGACTCAGGCAATCCACTCACCTCAGCCTCCCAAAGGCGCAGGATTACAGGCTGAGCCACCGAGCCCGGCTTACCAAGTTCTTTTTTTAAAGAAGAATTCGCCGGGCCCGGTGGCTCAGGCTACTTGGAAGGCTGAGGTGGAAGACTGTCTGAGCTGAGTGAGTGAAGGCTGCGGTGACCATGAGTGTGCCACTGTACTCCAGCTTGGGGGAGAGTGAGACTCTGACTCAAAAAAAAATAATAAAATAAATAAATAGCAAATAATTATATTACTAGGGCCATTCACTAATATATTATCTATAATTACATTTTATGTATCTATAAAAGTAAGGATATTACATTGTTCTATATATAGTGTGCACATATATATATACATATATATACATATATATGTATATATATATATATATATATTTATTTATGTATATATGAGAGAGAGAGAGAGTACCATGTGCCAGACCTGTGTTCAGTTCTGAGAATACTGCAGGGAATAGGAGACATGGATGAATGACATTTACACACTATTAACTCATTTACTGGAATGTGTTTGTAAAGCTCACTTTCCAACAGCCCTATCTGGTGTTTACTTGGGCAAGACTGTGAGGTCAGCATTCTCCCAATTCTTTTTCTTATCCTTACACTCTTGCAGCTGTGTAATTAAGAGATAAAGATTATGCCGGGCTCAGTGGCTCAGCCTGTAATCCTGCGCCTTTGGGAAGCTGAGGTGAGTGGATTGCCAGCCCCCAGGGTTTGAGACCCGCCTGGGCAGGCAAGACCTCATCTCTACAATAAAATCAAAAAATTCCGGGGGTGGTAGCGTGCGCCTGTAATTCCGGCAACTCGGAAGGCTGAGGCGGAAGGATCACCAGAGCCCAGCAGGTTGAGGCTGCGGTGGCTGGGAGCGGCTACTGCACTCCAGTGTGGGCGACAGAGTGAGACTCCAACTCAAAAAACAAAACACAAAAAACAAAACACAAAAAAACAAAAAACAAAAAAACAAAGAACCTCTGCCCTTTAGTCTTAGATTGGAAACAAAATGAATAAGCTAATTCTGCACTATCTTTAGGAGGACGAGGAGACTGGAATTAGGGATCTTTTCCACCACAATTGTGGGTGGATAATTGCCGGAGACCAGCTCCAGCCGGGTTCAGGGTACCCCAAAGGTGGAGACGGCGTCGGTGATTGGGAGGAAGAAAGAGAAAGAAAGAGACTGGACTCCAGTCCCAGCCACCGCAGCCTCGACCTGCTGGGCTCCCACAATCCTTCCGCCTCAGCCTTCCAAGTAGCTGGAACTACAGGCGTACGCTACCCCACCCATCTGGTTTTTTGATTTATTGTAGAGATGAGGTCTCCCCAAGTTGCCCAGGCGGGTATTGAACCCGCGGGCTCAGGCAATCCACTCACTTCAGCCTCCCAAAGGCGCAGGATTATAGGCTGAGCCATGGAGCCCGGCTCACCTCAGCCTTTCAAGTAGCTGGAACAACAGGCGTGCACCATCATGTCTGGCTTATTTGTTTTATTTATTGTAGAGATGAGGTTTCACCAAGTTGCCCAGGCTGGTCTTGAGCCCCTGAGCTCAGGTGATCCCTTCGACTCAGCCTCCTAAAGTGCTGGGAATACAGGCTTGAGCCACCCTGCCCGACCTGGCAGTAAGTATTTTAACTAGAAAAATTTTCCTGCAGCACTTACTGATATAATCCCATTTAATCCTCATCATATATTAAAGGAATATAGAGACTTTCTCCCTTTCATGAGTTGCAATTTTCATGAAATCTAAGACAAGTTTCACCATAGATTTTGATGTCAGTTACCTAGAATTTTAAACCTGGTTCTGTCACTGATTGCCATGATGCAAATTACTTAACCATTCTGAACCTTATAGTGTTGTCATGCCTAAGTAAAATCATGTACTTAAAACAGCTAGCACAGCATCTAGCACATATTATTGATTCCTTCCTATCTCTGTCTTAGACCATTCGTTAACATGGTACCAAAAACTCAGTGAATACCCAATATAGAGCCGCTGTTAGTGATGATGGCAGTGATTGGGCTAGATTAAAGGCAGAGCCTGTCTGGAAGACATACCATAAAGGATGGTAAAACTTCCCTACACTCTAGAGTACCAGAGGAATGTAAAATAGAAAAGGATATTTTTAAAATTATTATGTTAGTGACAGGGTTCCCCTGGCTGGTCTCAAACTTTTGGGCTTAAGCAATCTTCTGGCCTCAGCCTCCCAAAGTGCTGGGATTACAGGTGTGAGCCATTGTGCCTGACCAGAAAAGGTTAATTTTATTGCAACTGTTTTCTTTTTCTTTTTTTGGGTTGGAGTCTCACTCTGTCGCCCAGACTGGAGTGCAGTGGCCGCTCCCGGCCACCACAGCCTCGACCTGCTGGGCTCCAGTGATCCCTTTTGCCCGCCTTCCAAGTAGCTGGAAGTACAGGCGCGCACTACCACGCCTGGCTCATTTTATTTATTGTAGAGATGAGGTCTCACCCAAATTGCCCAGGCAGGTCTCGAACCCCCGGGCTCAGGCAATCCACTCACCTCAGCCTCCCAAAGTGCTGGGATTACAGGCTGAGCCACCAAGCCCGGCCTATTGCAACTGTTTTCAAGGAGAATACTGTATATGGTTGGGAAGATAAGATGCTGGGAAAGAGGGAGAAATGGACACCAGAAAAAAATATGCTTGAGCAGTAACTGGTGTCAATACCATGTGAGGGTTAGTGGATTATGATAAAAGATGAACAAGCCAATGTATTACCACCACCACCACCACCCATCTACTCTGTCTACTCCCCATCCACTCCCACTCTAGCAGGATTCTGAATCTCTAAAGATGTACACAATATTTAAAATGAACCCTTTGGAAGAGGTGCCAAATTATTTGTTTCCATCAACCAAGTCCATAAATCAATCCAACTATGATAGTGATGCTGGTGATGACATGGGCTATAACTCCCCACCATTTTTTTTTGAGTTGGGGTTTCACTCTGTCACCTAGACTAGAGTGCAGTGGCATGCTTATGGCCGCCGTAGCTCCAACTTGCTGAGCTTAGGTGATCCTTCCATCTCAGCCTTCCAAGTAGCTGGAACTACAGGTGCATGCCACCACACGCAGCTAATTTTTTTTATTGTCTCACCATGTTGCCCTGGATGGTCTCAAATTCCGCTGGGCTCAGAGAATCCTTTCACCTCGGCCTTTCATAGTGCTGGAATTATAGGCATGAGCCACCACCCTGGTTATAGTCCCATTTGAACTGTGGTCCTGGATTTCCTGCAAAAGTCTATTTTTCTAAATTCTTCAAGAGGTTTCTTATTTTTTATTTTAAAGATGTGGGGTACAATTCAGGATTAGGTAGATATAAGTGCTCATCATACAGGTAAAGTTTGGGCCTCCCTTGCATCCCCACCCCCCCATCTCTATTAAAAAAAAGGAAGAGCCAGGCTCGGTGGCTCAGCCTGTAATCCTGCGCCTTTGGGAGGCTGAGGTGAGTGGATTGCCTGAGCCCGCGGGTTCGAGACCCGCCTGGGCAACTTGGCGAGACCTCATCTCTACAATAAATCAAAAAATCAGCCGGGCGTGGTGGCGCATGCCTGTAGTTCCAGCTACTTGGAAGGCTGAGGCGGAAGGATTGCAGGAGCCCAGCAGGTCAAGGCTGCAGCAGCCAGAAGCGGCACTGCACTCCAGTCTGGGCGACAGTGAGACTCCAACTCAAAAAAAAAAAAAAAGAAGAAGAAAGAGAAAAAGAAAGGAAAGGAGATTGAATGGTGACAAAGTACAGTGAAAATAGATAAATTGTCTTC
>JAPVLO010001413.1:0-90063 GCA_027257055.1 Cephalopachus bancanus | reverse complement strand
TTAAAAACTTTTGTCCAGCTCCGGAGGAGTCAACTTTAAAGGGGCTGAACCCTAACATCTATGGCAAATGGATGTAACTCACTTTCCCAGCTTTGGAAAATTGTCTTATTTGCATGTGACTGTGGATACATTTTCTCAAGTTAATTTAGCTTCAGCAAAAACTGGAGAAATCTACAAGGTGTCACAACATTTATTATTTTGCTTTTCACAACTAGGTATGCCAAAACAACTGATATCCAACTACGATCCTGCATATACATCTAAATCTTCCAGAAATTTTACAGATGTGCAGTCCTTAGAGAAAAGTTTCCCTTATATATTTGAAGGAGTTTTTCTACTGAATCCCCTAAAATTTCACTCCACCAAAGATATAATGCTGTAGTCTGCAACATAGTCTCCGTTACTCTGATACTTTTAATCACCAAGCTTTAAAATCAGGCACACAGAAAAATGAGAATTTGGGGCCCAATATACATAAATCAATATAACATGGAGATTTACTAAGTATTTGGGCTCCTCATTAGTATAAACATTTAGACAATTGAAACTTCTGCAAAATTGATGATGATCTTACCTAAAGCGATGTTCAAATCCTCTTAAACAAATGGCTCAAAGACTGTTACATAATAATAAAAACATCCAAAAGTTTCTAACCTAATGAAAGTGCTAAAATCCTTTGTGGTTGTGCTATAACCAAGCTCCAATGGGATTCGGTGAACATAATAATAAAAGATTACCTCATGGGCAACCTTCCACCAACCCTCCCAGTGTGGGAGTTTCTCTGTCCTCTCAATAAATACTGCTTTACAAAAAAAAAAATCTACTTCTTTTACTGGATTCTTGAATTGTCACTTATCCCTGGAGAAGTTTTTGGGTAGGTGTGAACACATGGTTTTCTTCACTTATTGTGTATGAAATTCACCATATCTGCCGCATTTGGCAGAGCACAGTACATAAGCACTTGAATCCTAAGGATTGCTTAGTAGTCATTGTCCCTCCCACTATGATGTCAAAATTTTGAGGCTGATGTCATGAATGACAATTTGATATGCTTGTTTCCCTGATTTTACTTACCTCTTTAATGTAAAAAATAGCCTTTTAGTCAATCTACACATTCAATGAAATAACCATTAAGTTAACATCATTCTCCTCAGACCTGGAAATTACAATAAAAAATTCATATGAGACAGGCTCGGTGGCTCAGCCTGTAATCCTGTAAATTTGTGAGGTTGAGGTGGGTGGATTGGCTGAGCCCTCAGATTCGAGGCCCACCTGGGCAGGGAGACTTCATCTCTACAATACATTTAAAAATCAGATGGGCATGGAAGTGCATGCCTGTCATTCAGGCTACTTGGAAAGCTGAGGCGAAGGATCCATGGAACCCAGCAAGTTGAGGCTGTGGTGGCTGGGAGTGGCCACATCACTACAGTCTCGGCAAAATAGTGAGACTCTAGCTCAAAAGAAAAAAAAAACAACAAAACAACATCATCAGAAATCATAAACAATCAAGAATATACAATAAATCTTATCAAAAGCATGAAAGCAGGAGCTATCACTGTTCCAGACTTTAAACTTTCTATAAACTTTCTACTGTAATCAAAACATCCTGGTACTGGTACAAGATTAGGTCCATAGACCAATGGATCAGGACAGAGAATGAAATCCTCAAATTCTAACCAACTCATCTTTGAAAAAACCTCCAAGATCAACTGTTTAATTGAGAACACATTCAGTAAATGGTGCTGGGAAAAGGCTGAAAACATGAACAAAGTTGAAACAGGACGCCTGACTGTCACCATACACATTAACAATAAAAAGATCAGATACTTAAACGTAAAATACAAAATTATAGTAATCTTAGAAAACACAAGAGACATCAATATGGATACTGGAACTGAAAACTAATTCCTCTTGAGAACCCCAAGTACCCATGCCATAAGATGTAAGTTAGACAAATGGGATCTCATCAAATTAATATATGCCTACAAAACAAAAGAAACGATCAGAAGAGCAGGGATACAGCCAACAGAGTGGGAAAAATGATTCTCCAACTATATATCTGTAAAAAAGCATAACATCTAGGATCAACAAGAAACTCAAATACTCAGAAAAATCAGACAAACATTCCCTTTGAAAACTGTGCAAAATACGTGATTGGACACTTTTCATAAGAAAAGATACGGGCAGCCAGCAGACACATGAATATTTCTCAGCCTCACACATCATCAAAAAAATGCAAATGAGACCACTTTGAACTACCGCATACCCCCTGTAAGACTAGCCATCATTAATAAAACAAACAATAACAGAGGCAGGTAAGAATTTGGTAAAAATAAATACTTCTACACTGCATGTGGACTGAAAGTAGACCAACATCTTTACAAAAGGGTGTGGTGGTTTCTAAAGAGACAAGATATTGACCTACCATGTGACTCAGTAATTCCCCTATAGAGAATATACCTGCAGGAACTCAAATCATTTTACCGATCACGTATAGTGCTGTAAGAAAATGATTGACAGTCATGGAAAACTATTTAGGGGGGGTGAGATTGGCTGTGGAGTGATACTGCTAAGGAATCGATGGGCATACCTCATCAACCTGGGACACTACATAATCATTGTTTATATATCTAACACTTAATTGTACCCACTTTTTAAAAAAATTAAAATAAATACATAAGTAAATACATGAAATCTGTTAAAACATGCAACTGATTCATTTGTTTATTATTTTACTTTAAATATGTTTGTAATTCATGGTTGTGTATAGAAATGTTCATTATGCAGGAACTGATTTATTAAGACGTGTATAATACTCTTAGATAACTCCTTTTCCTTTTAATACGTTATAATACATCATATAATTCTGCCTTCCAAATTGACTAATACAATGTTTCTCATATAAATTCTGCCTAAATTGAAACTTTTTGAGATTCCTGATCTATGTAATTCTTAGATGATTGAACCTTAAGATTCAGTGTACGTAAGTGCTATTCAGAAGACAAAATGCATAATAAATCTTTAAAATTTTAGAAAATAAAACAGTCTTTATTTAATACAGCTTTTTTCATTCTTAAAATTTGTATACATTTTCTTTGTGCACTCTGTATTTTCTAATTGCTAACTTTGATTAAATGATACAGATGTGCAATCCTTAGAGAAAAGTTTTCCTTATATATTTGAAGGAAATATAAAATCACATTCCCTTTTTATTTTAACCCAATTTATATTTTTAAAAGAGTATTTCCATTGAATCCCCTAGTATTTTCTCGACCTAAGACATAATGCTGTACTCCGCAACAGTATCTGATTAATCTGATACATTTAGTCACCAGCATTTTAAAATCAGGCACACAGAAAAAAGATAATTTAGGGCCCAATATTTATAAACCAAAATAGCATGGAGATTTAAATGTATTAAGTATTTGGCTTTGTATTAGTACAAAAATTTAGATAATTGAAAATTCTGGAAAGTTGACGATAATCCTAGCTAAAGCGATTTTCAAATCCTGTTAGAAAAATGGCTCAAAGGCGGTGGCATAATACGAAAGACATCCCAAAATTTCTAAACTAATGTAAGTGCTAAAATAGTATGTGGAACCAAGCTCCAAGAGGATTCGGTGACAATAATAATAAAAGACTACTTCGTGGGCAACCCCTCAGGTCACATCCCAGTGTGGAGGTTTCTCTGTCCTCTCAATAAATACTGATTTACTAACGAAAAAATACTACATCATTTAGTGGATTCTTCAATGGTCACATATCCCTGGAGAAGTTTTTGGTAGATGTGAACACATGGTTTTCTTCACTTCTTGGGAATGAATTCCAAATGTCTACACATTTGGCAAGCACTGTACACAAGCCTTGAAGCCTAAGGATTGCTCAGTAGTAAAGGGCCCCCCCCATTATTATGTCAAAGTTAGGGGCTTGTCAAAAAATTTTTACTTTTTTTTGATTTGTTCCTTTTTTGAAAATTATTTTTAGGCAATCTCAGATTAAATAAAATGCTTAAGTGAACATCATTCTTCTCAGACCTGGATATTACAATAAAAAATTTAGACTGGCTGGTGGGTCGGGCCTGTAATCCCACAAATTTGGGAGGCTGAGGTGAGTGGATTGCCTGAGCCCGTGCATTAGAGACCCACCTGGGCAGCGAGACCTCATCTCTACAATAAATCCCCAAATCAGCTGGGCGTGGTAGCCTATGCTTGTCATTCAGGCTACTTGGAAGGCTGAGGCCGAAGGATCGCCACAGCCCAGCAAGTTGAAGCTGTGTTGGCCATGAGCGTCCACTGCACTCCAGTCTGGGTGACAGATTGGTGGGACTCCAACCCCCCCCAAAAAAGGAATTCATATGAAACCAAAAACAATCAAGAATAGTCAAAAGAACCTTATCAAAGAAACAAAGCAGGAGCTATCACTGTTCCAGACTTCAAACTTTACTATATGTTTACAGTAGTCAACACAGTCTGGTATTGGTTTAAGAATAGGTCCCTAGGACAATGGATCAGGACAGAAAATGAAGTTCTCAAGTTCTCAACCAACTCATGTTTAAAAAAACCTCGAAGACCCAATGGGTAATGGAGAACATATTCATTAATGGTCCTGGGAAAAGGCTGACCACATGCACAAGGTTGAAACAGGACCCCTATCACCATACACATTAACTCTAAATGGATCAAAGACCTAAATGTAAAACACCAAATTATAATAATCTTAGAAAACACAGAAGATGCCATTTTGGAAACTGGAATCGGAAACTAATTCCTCTTCAGAACCCTAAATACTCGTTCCGTAAGAAATATGTTAGACAAGTGGGATCTCATCAAAATAATATACTTCTGCAAAACAAAAGATACCATCAGAAGAACAGGGATACAGGCAACAGAGTGGGTAAAACGATTCTCTATTTATATATCTGTAAAAAAAGCTTAACATTTAGGATCTACAAGAAACTCAAACACTCAGAAAAATCAAACATTCCCTTTGAAAAGTGTACAAAATATGTGATTGGACACTTTTCATAAGAAGAGATAGGGCAGACAGCAAACACATGAAAATTGCTCAGTCTCGCTCATCATCAAAGAAATGCAAATGAGACCACTTTGAAATACCACATACCACTTGTAAGACTGGCCATCACTAATGAAACAAACAGTAAGAGAGGCTGGTAAGGATTTGGAAAAAAATAAATGCTTCTTCACAGCATGTTGACTGAAGTGTTGAGCAACATCTTTGGAAAACAGTGTGGTGGTTTCTAATGGGACAAGATATTTACCTACCATGTGACTCAGTAATTCTCCTGTAGAGAATATACCTGGAGGAACTCAAATCATTTTACCAAAAAGATACCTGCACAAATGTTTTCTGCTGCTCTAATCACAATTGCAAACAACATGGTACCAACCATGTTGCCCATCATAGCTGGAATAGATAAAATAAATGTAGTATATACACAGTGGAATATTATGCACCCATAAAAAAGGACAGATATAAAGATTTTGCAGAATGTTTGATGGGGTAGGTAGTTTTCAGTGATTTATTACAGAAACAAACAAAAGTTCATATGTTCTCACTCATGAGCTGAACTTGATCACTGATAGTGCCATAAGAAAGTGATTAGTTGTCATGGAAAACTCTTTAGTTGATGGGTGAGATTGGCAGTGGAGGGATACTGCTAAGGAAGCGAGGGGCATATCTCATCAACCAGGGACCCTGCATAATCAATGTTTATATATCTAACTCTGAACTGAACCCCACATTTTTTAAAAAATTAAAATAAATAGTACTTCCAGGAAGATGGTGATGGGCAAGCAGGGTCTGTGAAATCCTCTGTGAAAGAGAACACCCATAAAGGCCCTAGCTCTCTCCCAGGGACTGCAGACCCCATCTTGCGCAGCCTGAACTTCACAGGGAGCTCAGCCACCACTGTCACTCACCATCACTACAAGGATATTTTGATGAATGGGTGGCTCCTGCAGTCGCCTGGGCAGGATCGGTGCCTCCTGCAGTTGCCGGGGCAGTACTGGGTGGCTCCTGCAGTTGCTGCAGCAGGATTGGGCGGTCACTGCAGTCATTCCAATCTCATACCTGAAACCACTCATGAGGTCAGACTGAGAAACCCAAAAGCAGGATCTTCTGAGCTCCCCACTGCCATGCCACACCCCTAGCTCAGAGTGAGGCCTAGGGAACTCCCCCAGTGAAGTTGCCATGGCAAGTTGTGATCCATAGCAGACTTGCTCCCCTCTGGACTGTAGCATATGATATCACCACCTGCTGGGGAACCAAGGGAGTAAACCTAAAACCCCACTACATGGACAGGCACCAAGGCAATGGGAAGTGGGTTTCAGACTAGCCATACAGCTGTTGGTGAACACCTGGGTCTGCAGAGAGATTGTGAATCACAGCTCTCCCCTTAATTAAATCCCAAAATTACAAAAAGGTCTGCCTTCAACCCACAGTCCAACTCCAGAACTGAACAAAGCAAGAGGAAATGTATTAGGTAGAGTAGGAGATTGAAGAAACAAAAGTAAAAGAAACCTCTCCACCTCTGAATAACAGAATTAAAGAAGACGGGGAAGTGGAGGGAAGCAAAAAGTAGGATGGGAAAATCCGCAAAAATGAAGAAAACCCCAAAGAAGAACACAGGGCTCACACAGACACCTGGGATGTCAGACCTGAGAAAACAGACTGTGGAACACAAACAATGAAGAGCCCCAGATTGACTGGTCATAAGCAACAAACCCAGGCATCAAGGCATTAATAGAGAGAATTTAAAAAATTGAGGAGTGTTAGAGGAAAATATGAAGGAACTGATAACAGAAGTAAAGAATAGTGTGATGGAAATAAATAACACAGTAATTAACATGGAATGCAGAATTAGCCAAGCAGAAGAAAGAATCTCAGAACTTGAAGACCAAAATAAAGAACTAAACCAAACTGTCAAAAACATAGAAAAAAAGCTCAAAAAGTCAAACAAAACCTTCAGGAGATGAATGATTACTTCAAGAGACCCAATCTAACAGTAATTGGCCTTCCTGAGGCAGAGAGAGAGTCAGAGGTCACATTGGAACAAGCATTCCATGAAATCATCCAAGAAAACTTCCCACATCTCATCACTGATAAAAATTCAAGCACAAGAAATTCAGAGAACCCCTGCAAGACAACAAATGAGAAGACCAACTCCCAGACACATAATAATTCGCCTAAACAAAGTAGCTATAAAAGAAAAATATCCTAAAGGCAGCAAGAGAAAAAGGCCAGACTACCTACCAGGGAAGACCAATTAGAATAGCAGCAGATTTATCCACAGAAACCCTTCAGGTAGGAGAGCCTGGAGCCCTATCTTCAAAGTTCTAAAAGATAAACAATTTCAACCAAGAATAACCTAACCAGCTAAACTATGCTTCATTAGTGAGGGAGAATTGAAATCTTTCCCAGATATCCAAATCCTAAAACCTATGCTTCCACCACACCACCTCTACAAGAAACACTTAAGAAAGTACTGAACATAGAAGAAAAGGAAAAAAGAACAACATTCTTCACAAGAGTACAGGCAAAAGATTAAAAACACAAATGAACCAATTCCAAAACACAAAGAAAGACAACAAAAAACAGGAACAACAACTGTGTAAGAACATTATGACAGGGATCAACTCTTGCATTTCAATTATTAGCCTAAATGTGAATGGACTAAATGCACCACTGAAAAGACATAGAATGGTAAAATGGATAAAATATCATCAGGCAACAATATATTCCTTCAAGAGACTCACCTCACTAGAAAGGACACCCACAGATTCAAAGTAAGAGGATGGGAAACAAACTTTCAGGTGAATGGAATACAAAAGAAAGGAGGAGTAGTGATCTTAATATCAGATGAAATAACCTTCAAGCTATTAAAAATCAAAAAAGATACAGAAGGCCACTACATAATGATAAAAGGTTCAATCCATCCACAAGAAATATCTATCCTAAACATATATGCACCAACATAGGTGCGCCAACTTTCATAAAGCAACTTCTAGGAAAACTAAAGAAAGATATTGACTCTAACACCATCATAACGGGGGACTTTAATACCCCTCTCACAACCCTAGACAGATCATCAGGACAAAAAATCAGCAAGGAGATCCGGAACCTCAATGCAACTTTGGACCAAATGGACTTAATTGATACCTACAGAACACTCCATCCAAAGACCAGAGAACACACATTCTACTCATCACCACATGGAAGTATTCTAAGATCGACCACATAATTGGCCATAAATCAAGCATAAGCATATTTAAAAGGACCGAAATTCTACCAAGCACCTTCTTGGACCACAGTGGAATAAAAATAAACATTGACACCAACAAGGTCCACCCCAAATCCACAAAGACATGGACACTAAACAGCATGATGCTAAACAACTCCTGGGTCAATGATGAAATAAAAACAAGAGATCAAAAGATACCTGAAAACAAATGAAAATGAAGAAACATCTTACCAAAAATTCTGGGACCACCTTAAAAGCTGTAGTAAGAGGGAATTTATATCCCTACAAACACACATGAAGAAAATGGAAGGAGCACAAATTAACAGCCTAACAAGCCACCTAAGGAAGCTGGAAAAGCAAGACCACAAAAACCCTAACTTCAGCAGAGGAATCCAGATCACCAAAATAAAAGCCAAATCCAAGACATAGAAGACAAAAAGATAATAAACAAAATCAATGAAACAAAAAGCTGGTTCTTCAAAAGGATAAAGAAGATCGATGGTCCCCTAGCTAGACTGACCAAGAAAAAACGAGAAAAAAACCAAATAAGCACAATCAGAAACACAAAAGATGAAGTCACATCTGACCCTGAAGAAATACAAAAGATCATTGGAGACTACTACGTACACTTGTATGGAAACAAACTTGAAAACCTTAAGGAAATGGAGGACTTTCTGACCTCACACAACCTACCTAGATTGAAACAAGAAGAAATTGAGACCCTAAATAGACCAATAACAAAAAAGAAATCGACTACGTAATAAGAAAACTACACACACAAAAAAGCCCTGGTCCAGATGGTTTTTCAGCAGAATTCCACAAGACATTTAAGGAGGAGCTGATACCAACCCTACTGAAGGTATTCCAGGCAATTGAAAAAGATGGAACTCTCCCCAAATCATTTTTTGAAGCCAACATCACATTGATACCCAAGCCAGGTAAAGATCCAACAAAGAAAGAGAACAGGTCAATCTTTGATGAACATAGATGCTAAAATCCTCAACAAGATCCTAGCAAACCGGATTCAACAATTCATCTCAAAAATCATCCATCATGATCAAGTAGGCTTCATTCCTGGGATGCAAGGCTGGTTCAACATTCGTAAAACCATAAATGTAATTAAATACATCAAAGATGTCAAAACAAAAACCACATGATTATATCATTAGATGCAGAAAATGCTTTTGATAAAATCCAACACCCTTCTAGATAAAAACCCTCGAACATCTAGGCATACGGGGAACATACCTCTAAATAGTAAAAGCCATCTATGAGAAACTCACAACCAGCATACTCCTAAAGAGTCAAAAATTGGAACCATTTCCCCTGAAAACTAGAACAAGACAAGGATGCCCACACTCAACCCTCCTGTTCAACATATTATTGGAAGTCCTGGCTTGAGCAATAAGAGAAGAGAAGGCAATCAGGGGTATCCAAATAGGAAAAGAGGAAGTCAAGTTATCTCTCTTTGCAGATGATATGATTGTGTATCTTGAAAACCCAAGAGAATCTGTCAAAAACCTCCTTACACTGATAAAGGCCTTTGGCAAAATTTTAGGCTCCAAAATAAATGTGCAAAAGACAATCGCATTTCTCTACACCAATATTAAACAAACAGAAACCCAAATAAAAAGCACAATTCCATTCAAAATAGTCACACAAAAATGAAATACCTTGGCATCTTCCTAACCAGAGACGTGAAAGACTTTTACAATGAAAACTACAAAACACTGCTCAAAGAAATCAAAGATGACACAAACAAGTGGAAAAGTATCCCATGCTCATGGATTGGAAGAATCAACATTGTGAAGATGTCCATCTTACCAAAGGCAATCTATAAATTCAATGCAATACCCATCAAACTACCAGCAAGATTCTTCTCAGACCTAGAGAAAACAACACCGGAATTCATATGGAAACACAAACATCCAAGAATAGCCAGAACAATCCTCAGCAAAAAAAACAAAGCAGGTGGTATCACATTACCAGACTTCAAAATTTTCTATAAAGCTACAATAATCAAAACAGCTTGGTAATTGTATAGAAACAGGCATATAGATCAATGGAATAGAATTGGGATTCCAGAAACTAAACCTCAATTTCTCAACCAACTCATCTTCGACAAAGCCTCCAACACCTACCACTGGGGAGAGGTGAACCTATTCAGTAAATGGTGCTGAAAACTGGCTGATCACATGCAGAAGATTGAAACAGGACCTCTATCATCCCCATGTGTTGGGAGCCGACCATCGAGGCCCACTGAGCATTAGGGATCAGGAAGGGCCCTTGACCCTGAGACCACTAGGATGCGTTTGGGAGCTATTGTCCCCATTTCCTCAGCCTTTCTACTCAGCACTAGCCAGATTAAGCTCCTGTGAGCTCAAAACATAAAACCTCTTAGACAGGGATGAGCACAAGCTAACTTTAACAGGTCATTTCTCCCATTCTTCCACAAACTGCAGTGTTGGCTCTCACACAACTTATAATTCAAACTCGTGTCACATTTAAGAGCCTAAGTATTGGTCACAGGCTTCTGGGTCATGATCTTAAGATTTATTGAAGATGTAAATGGTACAATATAGTTTTAGAAGACAGCCATTTTGTTGAAAGAATGTGGCTGGGTTACTTGCAGGTAGCCCACTGTGAACTTTGGACTGGACCACATTCAAAACATTCTGGGATGGGCCACTTTCTTTTGTAAAGTAAATACTTAAGCTTGTATAGAATTGTTTATCTTGACATAAATCAATCAGCTTAGGATGAAAAAAGGTTTGTAAAATATGTCAGTCACGGATTAGGTTATCCTTTGTCATGGGACTTTAAGTTTATCATATGAAAAGTGTTTAAATGCAATCACTGATTAAGTTTTCATGGATTAAGGTTTCTGATGGGTGGGGGATGCCCCTCCCACATTTGACTTTGTGTATAAAAGACCCATAGTAATTCCCAATAACGTACACATTGCTTCTGCATTAGACTGGAATCCAGTCTTTTTCTTTCTCTCTCTCTCTCTTTCTTTTTTCCCCCAATCGCTGATGCTGTCTCTACCTTTGGGGTACCCTGAACCCGACTGTAGCTGGTCTGTGGCTAGTGGCACCTGAACGTGGGACCTGACAGTAAGTTTTCTTTTTCTTTTTCGGGACCCATAGGACCTCACCCAGGGTGCCGTGGACCCCTCTGTAGAGACAGGCAGAGCAAGGAAGGGTGAACAGTTTAAGAGCCATGATAGAATCATGGGCCAGAGTGAATCTAAAGAAAGGAACATGTCTAGTAGTATTTTGAACATATTGTGCGATACAGGAACCAATTGGCTTACCTTTTGCATTTTGTATGCCTTAGCTTTCTGGAATATGATTTGAGATGCTTTAAATCCACAGCACGATTTCTCTAAAATTCTGGTCAAATATAAAGACACTCCTTCTGCTGGCTGTAGCCTTGGTGCCTCCTTTAGATGATCAATTTTTCCCCAAGAAGGAAATGGAGTTGGAGGAGGAAGTGATTGGGTATTTTAAGCGAAAAAGTCTTGCTAATGTTGCCATGGCACCTCCTCCCATATACTTTACTAGAAATAAGGTGAAAACACCAGAATTCACACCTGGGTATATGTTTCCGGCTACTGTACGTATGTAGTGAACCAGAACAAAGACAGAAGAAGAGGGAGATTTTACCTTGTCTTCTTGCTTTCCAGTAATTTATATGGAAGAAGGCACAGTAAACGAGGCACCTCACTGGGAGCCGCTACCATATAAATTGATTAAGGACTTAAAGAGGCTTGTACTCAGTATGGTCCTATGACTGTTGCTATTATGGAACAATTTGCCACTTGGGGGATGACACCACAAGATTAGCGACAACTTGCTAAAAGCTGTTTGTCAGGTGGAGCCTATTTACTATGGAAAACTGAATTTGAAGATCAGGTTAGGATCCAGAGGGATTCAAATCTGTTTCATATTTCTAGCAATATATTGTTAGGAAAAGGAATATATGAGTCAGTTGACAGGCAACTAATCTTATCCAAGGAAATTACTAACTCCAGACCTCTAAAAGATTTATAAATTCAGGGAGTTAAAATTGAAGGTCTGCTAGGTACAGGGGCTGATGTTGTTTGTATTGCTGGGAAAGACTGGCCATATTCCTGGCCAACACAAGTAGCCCCAACAGGACTCATTGGTATTGGTCGAGCGCCATCTGTAGCCAAAAGTTCTAAAATCTTAAATTGGACAGATAACAAAACTTCAGGATACATTTGCCCCTACTTCATTCCTTCCATCCCCGTTACACATTGGGGATGTGATATTCTTGCTCAAATGGGCATGCTCCCCGTATAGTCCAGATGACAAGGTGTCAGTGCAAATGCTACAAATAGGATGTGATCCCTTAAAGGGACTTGGAAGGAACAGACAGGGCATAAAAGGACCTGTTCAGGTTGTAGAGAGGAAAGACCGGTCAGTATTGGCTAACCCAAAGACTGAGATGGGTGGCATGAATTCTGTTGAATCAAAGGAATAGGCCAGAGAAAAATGTAAACAAAACAGGGTTTTCACTTCCTTTGTCCTCTCCTATTCCTCCTACAACTCTAATTCCTGCCTTCCCTACTACGCTTGTTTCTTGTAATCTGTTCTGTGAGTCCCTTCGCCTTTATCTGGGAAGGAAGGGCAGGCATCTACGGCCATTGTGCCTAGCTCTGACTTTCAGTCTTTCTCTTTTAGCTTCAGAGAAGGGACAGGTGCCAAAGGCCACGGCACCTGACCCCAGCCTCCAGTCTTTTTCTTTTACCTTTGGAGAAGGGGTGGGTGCCAAAGGCCACAGCACCTAACCCCAACCTCCAGACATCTCACCCCCCCTTCTCAAGGAGGTGGCTTAGACAAAAGGCGTTAAAAATTCTTCTTTGTTGTCTTCTTATGATAAATTTATCTCAAGTTCAACTTTCCCAGACGGAAGCAAAGGAATCATGTAAGTGAATCCTGTTAGCTAACTACAAATAGGTGTTAATAAGCAGACTAGACTGGAAGGACAAGTTCTTTTGGATGTATTTTATCTCTCAGTCAGCACTGGCACAAACTCCAAAAATTAGAAAAGGGCCCACAAACTCCTCAACTATAACTATTGGACACAGCCTTTAACGTCTTTAACAACTGGGAGGAGAAAAAAATGCAGGACCAAAAATATAAGACAAACTTACTGTGTGCAGTCCGAGACATCGAGGTGGGAGAAGAGCTCACCATCTGCTACCTGGATATGCTGATAACCAGTGAGGAGTGCCAGAAGCAGCTGAGGGACCAATACTGTTTTAAGTGTGACTGTATCCGATGCCAAACCCAGGACAAGGTGATCTGCAACTCTTTCACCATCTGTACTCCAGAGATGCAGGAAGTCGGTGTTGGCCTGTATCCTAGTATCCTAGTATGTCTTTCCTCAATCACAGCTGTGACCCTAACTGTTCAATTGTGTTTAATGGACACCACCTTTCAGCATAACTGCTTGCCTTTTCAATGATATGGAAAAGGACTGGTCACTCATACAGCGAGATACTGGCTTCCTGAAATGGAGAGACTGAGCTTATAACTCTAAGGTGGACTATACTGTATCTGGTGAAAGACTATATATTAGTGACTGGGGTTTTAATGACTCTACTTGCTGCAACTGGAAGGCACTCCAATAAATGGGTGCCAGACAAGCCATTCAACCTCATTTGTGGAGAGCCCTTGAAGCCCTTCAACCCGTCAGCCTGGCTTGGCCTGTTGGACAAACTCAGCAGTACCACATTAGGGATGCTTGCAGTTCTTACGTGTTTTTAGTATAAAATAAGTACTAAGTTGTTAAAATTGAGTCTCATAACAATGTTAATAAGGTGCCTTGTACTGGGTGTATTTTTAACTAATTGCTTAACTAATGACTTTTATGAAGGTTTTGTTATTCTTGAGCAGCCATCTTATTTGATGATTCTTGTATAATTGTCATCTTGTTGGTATGATGCATATGGTTTACAGATATTGTATGAGGTTAATGCTCTTTTAGAAAGACAGAAAAGATTTTTGGCTACTTTTAATTTTAGGAGTTTCTGCTTTAATAGCTACTTTTGAGCTGTAGTATTATCTAGGGAAGTTCATACAACTACGTTTGCTGATTGACTATCTAAAAACGTTTCTATTGCCATAGTTATTCAGGAAATTGTAGACCAGAAGTTGGAAAGTAAGGTTAGTGCTTTGGAAGAAGGAGTTTTAGCAGTAGGGCAAGAACTTGTGATCTTAAAAAAGAAATTGGTTCTCCAATGTCACTCTGAGTTTAAATCTGTCCATACTTGGGACAAAGTAACTTGGAATTTGGAACCATTCAGACCTGAGTGTAGACCTTACTAAATTACATCAAGAAATTCAGGCATCATTTGCTAATCAAAAATTATTAATGACTATACTCACCAATGTGGGAATTTGCAAGCAATGATTCTTTTGTTGCTGTGTCTACTCCCAATCATCTTCAGAGTGCTAAAGAAGAGCAATATGGCGTTTCATGGTTTCATGCTTAAAAATAAAAAAGGTGGAGATGTTGGGAGCCGGCCACGGAGGCCCGCTGAGCGTTAGGGATCAAGAAGGGCTGTTGATCCCGAGACCACTAGGATGCATTCAGGAGCTATTGACCCCATTTCCTCCCCCTTTCTACTCAGCACTAACCAGATTAAGCTCAAAACATAAAAAGTCTGACACCAGGATGAACACAAGCTAACTTTAGAGGCTCATTGCTTCCATTCTTTCGCAAACTGCAGTTTTGGCTTTCACACATCTTATACCTCAAACTTGTGTCACATTTAAGAGCCTCAGTATTGGTCACAGACTTCTGGGTCATGATCGTAGAATTTATTGAAGGTGTAAATTGTAGAATATGGTTTTAGAAGACAGCCATTTTGTTGAAAGAATGTGGCTGGATTACTTGCATGTAGCCCAATGTGAACTTTGGACTGGAACACATTCCAAACATTCTGGGATGGGCCACTTTCATTTGTAAAGTAAATACTTAAGCTTGTATAGAATTGTTTGACTTGGCATAAATCAATCAGTTTAGGATGAAAAAGGTTTATAGAATATGTCAGTCATGGATTAGGTTATTCTTTGTTATGGGATTTTAAGATTATCATATTGAAAGAGTTTAAGGTAATCATTGATTAAGTTTTC
Source organism: Cephalopachus bancanus (assembly GCA_027257055.1). Lineage (NCBI taxonomy): Eukaryota > Metazoa > Chordata > Mammalia > Primates > Tarsiidae > Cephalopachus > Cephalopachus bancanus. Next base: position 74,634 of record JAPVLO010001413.1, on the reverse strand, counting down.
ATGCTATAGCTCAAAGGTAGCTATCAAAGCTGTAACTCCTAAAATTAAAAGTAACCAAAATTTTTTCTGTCTTTCTAAAAGAGCATTAGCCTCATACAATATCTGTAAACCATATGCATCATGCCAACGTGATGACAATTATACAAGAATCATCAAAGATCGCTGCTCAAGAATAAGAAAACCTTTGTAAAAGACATTAGTTAAACAATTGGTTAAAAATACACCCAGTACAAGTCACCTTATAAACATTGCTATGATACTCAATTTTAACAACTTAGTACTTATTGCATACTAAAACCATGTAAGAGAACTGCAGGCATCTCTAATGTGGTACTGCTGAGTTTGTCCAACAGGCCTAGACAGGCTGACTGGTTGAAGGGCTGCAAGGGCTCTCCACAAATGAGGTTGAATGTCTCGCCTGGTACCCATTCATTGGAGTGCCTTCTTGTTGCAGCAAGTGTAGAGCCATTAAACCCCCAGTCAAAAATATATAGTCTTTCCCCAGGAACAGTATAGTCCACCTTAGAGTTATAAGCACAGTCTCTCCATTTCAGAAAGCCAGTATCTCGCTGGATGAGTGCCCAGTCCTTTTCCATATCATTGAAGGGGCAAGCAGCTACTCTGAGAAGTGGTGTCCATTAAACAAGTAACACTTAGAGCAGTATTGGTCCCTCAGCTGCTTACGGCACTCCTCACTGGTCATCAACATATCTAGGTAGCAGATGGTGAGCTATTCTCCCACCTTGATGTCTCGGACTACACACAGTAAGTTTATCTTATGTTTTTGGTCTGCATTCTTTTCCCCTCCCAGTTGTTACAAGACTTTAAAGGCTGTGTTCAATAGTTATACTTGGGGGGTTTGTGGGCCCTTTTCTAATATTTGGAGTTTGCACCAGTGCTGACTGAGTGATAAAATACATCCAAAAGAACTTGTCCGTCCAGTCTAGTCTGCTTATTAACATCTATTTTGTAGTTAGCTAACAGGATTCACTTACATGATTCCTTTGCTTCCATCTGGGAAAGTTGAACTTGAGATAAATTTATCATAAGAAGACAACAAAGAAGAATTTTTGACATCCTTTTGTCCAAGCCACCCCCTTGAGAAGTGGGGGTGAGAAATCTGGAAGTTGGGGGTTAGGTGCCATGGCTTTTTTCACCCACTCCTTCTCCAAAATAAAAGAGGAGGGCTGGAGGCTGGGGTCAGGTGCCATGGCCTTTGGCACGTGCCCTTCTCTGAAGTTAAAAGAGAAAGACTGATAGTCAGAGCTATGTGCCATGGCTGTAGACCCCTGCCCTTCCTTCCCAGATAAAGGTGAAGGAACTCACAGAACAGATAACAAGAAACAAGAGTAGAAGGTAAGGCAGGAATTGGAGTTGTAGGAGGAATAGGAGTGGACAAAGGAAGTGAAAACCCTTATTTTGTTTACTTTTTTTCTCTGGTCTATTCCTTTGATTCAACAGGATTCATGCCACCCATCTCAGTCTTTGGGTTAGTGGGGTCATTTCGAATGAGTCAATCAGGAATCCAAACAGGAGTAGCCCCATTCTGTGGAAATATGCAAGCATATCATCTCCCACAGATTGGTAATATATGAGGCCCTCTCCATTGGCCTGTGTGAAGATCCTTCCATTTTACCATAGGTTTTACATTTCCTTCGGGGTTCCAGTGCCTAACCATAGCTGAATTACCTGAAGAATCCAAATTTAAATGGTTTATAACAAATAAAGCATGATTTAAAACATGATGAGGGGAACTAAACCTAAACTCCCCCTCTTGTAATTTATGTATTTTTTTTTTTAAAGTTTGATGGGCTCTTTCAACTATGGCCTGACCATGCAGGTTATAAGGAATTACTATAGAATAAAAAAATATTATGTTGGGAAGAAAACTGTTGAAAAGATTTTGATGTATATGGAGGATCATTGTCAGTTGTTTTTGGCATACCTAATTGTGAGATACAAAAAAATAAATGTTGCACCACGTCCTTGTAAGCTTCTCTAGTTCTTGCTGAGACTAAAATGACATAAAAAAAACGTATCCACAGTAACATGCACATAAGACAATTTTCCAAATGTAGGTATGTGCGTTACTTCCATTTGCCATAATACATTAGGTTTTAATCCTCGTGGATTAACTCCTGCTGGAACATTAACAAAAGTAGGACATGCTGGACAATTCTTGACAGTCTGCCTTGCTGCTTTCCTAGGTATCTAAAATTCATAACATAAAGCAGTAGCATTTTCATAATGAATATTATGAGATAGTTGAGTTTGAATGACCGCCTCTGTCTCCAAAGTTGCATAGATGCCAGGTTTTGTTAAATTATCAGTCAATTGGTTACCCTCATTTGGAGGTCCCAGAAGGCCAGAATGAGATGTGACATGGCCAACGAAAAATTGCTCTTTTCTAACATGAATCAATTGTTGCAGTTGTATCAGCAATTCCAAAATTGTGGTTTTACTAACAGGAATAGTTACTGTCTCAATACGAGGAAACAGTCATTGAACATAACGAGAATCAGTATACAAGTTAAATCTCTTGTCTTTTAGAACAGTGAAGGCATATAAGACAACTCTTAATTCTGGTTTTTGGGCTGAAGTCTCTGACGTACTTAAAACATGAGGTTTGTTATTAATTACTGTCACTGCTTTACCATTAGAAGAGCCATCAGTAAAAACCAATACTGCTCCCTTACGGGGACTAAGCAACATACACGAGGAATAATTATAGGATTATATTTCACAAACTGTAACAATGGATTTCTAAGCAAATGAAACAAAATTTGTCCTCAAAAAATCCATCAAAGCCACTTGCTAATCATCATTAGTTTGCAACAAGATTTGAAACTATGAGTTTTGTCATATAGGATGATGATATTATCCACATCTTTTCCAAACAATTCCATGCTTCTCTATCTTCCTTTGATTATTAACAAAGCTACTAAGTATGGATAAGATGCTAAAACTTTTTTAGAGGAAAGCGATAAATGTAACCATTCCATAGGTCCTTCCTGCCACAAGCACCCTGTTGAGGAATGAGAAGTAGCCAACAAAATTTAAATTTCCCCATGGTATATCATAACTTACTCTTTTCACCTTTTGGGATTCAATGGCCTTTTCCACGAGAGTTAAGGCCTCTTTTGCCTCTGGTGTTAAGACTCTTTTAGAAGTGGGAGACGGATCCACCTGCAGTATATCAAAAAGAGGCTTTAAATCTGAAATAGTGACATGTAAATAAGGTCTCAGCCAATTAATATCTCCTAATAATTTCTGAAAAACATTTAAGGTAACCAAATGATTATTCCTTAATTGTAGATGTTGATGACTCACAGTTTGAGTGTTTAGGACTCGGCCAAGATAAGTAAAGGGCGTGTTGGTTTGAATTTTTTCAGGAGAAATATTCAAACCACAATTAGCCAATGCTGTTCCTGTTTCATTCAAAACGTTATGCAAATAAGCATGATCTGCATGAGCCAATAAAATATTATCTATGTAATGAATTTAATAAAGATTAGGATATTGGTTTCTTATATCCTACAAGACTGCATCTGCAAACCTCTGGCACAAGGTAGGGATGTTTTTCATACCTTGTGGCAGGACCTTCCATTGATATCTCTGGAATGGCTGGTTAATTTATGAGAAGGTGAACTAAATGCAAATAAATTACAGTCTTGAGAACTAAAGGTATAGAAAGAAAGCAATCATGTAGATCAATAACTATGATGTTATAATCAGCAGGAATAGCAACCGGAGATGGCAGCCCAGGCTTCAGTGCACCCATAGCCTCCATGGTGGCATTTATGCCTCTTAGATACTGTAAAAGTCTCCATTTTCCAGCTTTTTTATAACAAATATAGGAGTATCCCAAGAACTGGTAGAAGGCTCTATATGGCCAGTCTCCAACTGCTTTTGAACTAATTCTCTTGCTGTCTTAAGTTTCTCTGAGGGCATGGGCCATTGTTCCACACAAACTGTTTTATTATCTTTCCAGATAATGGGATCAGCAGCCTCAGGGACAATGGCCCCTAGGGAAAATTTGAAAAGTCAATACCAGACTGGTCTTTCCTCTCTACAAACTGAACAGGTTCTTTTATGCCCTGTCTGTTCTTTCCAAGCCCCTTTAAGGGATTGCAACCCATTTGTAGTGTTTGCACTGACACCTTGCCATCTGGACTATACAGGAGCATGCCCATTTGAGCAAGAATATCACATCCCCAATGTGAAACGGGGATGGAAGGAATGATGTAGGGGCAAATGTATCCTGAAGTTTGTTATCTGTCCAATTTAAGATTTGAGAGCTTTTGGCTACAGGGGGGGCTTGACCAATACCAATGAGTCCTGATGGGGTTACTTGTGTTGGCCAGGAAGACAGCCAGTCTTTCCCAGCAATACAAGAAACATCAACCCCTGTGTCTAGCAGACCTTTAATTTTAACGCACTGAATATATAAATCTTTTAGAGGTCTGGAGTTATTAGATTCCTGAACCCAGAAAGCAAAATTGCTTGATCCAAATCCAGAGTCACCCCTGGGCTTATCGGTTAGAGACTTGCCCATTTATGACAGGGTAAGAGTAGTAACTGAGCTATTCTTTGACCTTCATAAAATTGTACAGTTTTGCTAGGGGGAGCAACAAGTACCTGGATTTCCCCTGTGTAGTCAGAGTCCACCACTCCAGGAATCAAAGAAACTCCTTGTAGAGACAAGGAACTTTTTCCTAATATTATAACCACTATTCCATCTGGGAGAGGGCCCTTCACTCCTGTTGGAATTGGGGTAACTGGAACAGCTGGAGTTAATATTGTTGTGTTGGGGGAATGGAGGTTCAGTCTTGTGCTCCCTGGGGTAGCACTGATGAGTTCTGAGATGGGACAAAGGGAACAAATGGGTTCGTGCTGGAAGCTGCTCCCTATTGTTACTTGAGGCTGGAGCTGGCCCCTCTGCCTGTTTCCTGGAATTGGATTCGGGATTGTTGTTTAGTTAACAGAGTGCTATTTTTATGAAATTTGGATTTGCAATCCCTAGCCCAATAAAATCCTTTCTGACACTTGGGACACAGAGACTTTGGTCAAGCTCTCATTAGGCCATTGCATCAGAGCTTCCTTAAACCCCCGTTTAGTTGGGCAGTTCCTACTAATATGGCCAGTTATAATAAATTACAACCGAGCTGTTTTTTAATCTATTTTTACCATTTTGCATTTCCTGCACAGATTGTGCATAAGTTTCTCCCTTCAAGGCAGTGACTATTGCCATAACCTGCATAAAGGCAGGGTTAATTTCAGCACACTGCCTGATATAATCAGTTAATTGTCCTGTTCTTCTAATCGGTCTAATCAAAGCTTGGCAGGTACTGTTAGCATTCTCAAAAGCCAACTGTTTAATAAGGATGTTTGCTGCTTTTACATTAGAGATTCCTCTATTTACTGCTGTTGTAAGTCTAGAGAGAAACTCCTCGTAAGTTTCATCTGTTTTCTGCTTCAGATCAGATAGTGAGGTAGTCTGAGTAGAATTAAAAGGAAACTTCTTCCAAGCCTCACTTACACAAGAATTTACCTGGGGTAAAACTTCCTTGGGTAAGATTAGTTGACTGTCAACTGACTCATATAATCCTTTTCATAACAACATATTGCTAGAAATATGAAACTGATTTGGATCCCACTGCTGGTTATCAGCCCTCTAGATCCTTACCTGATCTTCAAATTCAATTTCCCATAGTGAATAGGCCTCTCCTGACAAACAGCTTTTAGCAAGTTGTCGCCAATCAACTGAGTGGCAAATTGTTCCATAATAGTGAAAGTATAAGGAGCTGTAGGACCATACTGAGTACAAGCCTCTTTAAGTTCCTTTATTAATTTATATGTTAGCAGATCCCAGTGAGGTGCCTTGTTTACTGTCCTTTCTTCCATATAAACTACTGGAAAGCAAGAAGACAAGGTAAAATCTCCCTCTTCTTCTGCCTTTTTTCTGGCTCCCTGCATAACTACATTAGACGGAGACACATACCCAGGTGTGAATTTTGGTGTTTTCACCTAATTTCTAGTAAAGGGTTTAGGAGGAGGTGCCTTGGTAACATTAGCAAGAATTTTTCGCTTATGATACCCAATCATTTCATCCATTTCCTCCTCGGGGGAAAAAAACATCATCTAAAGGAGGGGGCCCAAAGGGTATGGCCAGCAGGGGAGTGTCTATATTTGGCTGGAATTTTGGAGGAGTCGTACTGCTGGTTTAAAACATCCCAGATAATATTCCATAAAGCTAAGGTGTAAAAAATGCAAGAGTCAAGACAACTGGTTACTCTATCGGAAAATATGTGCAAAATACTAATAGACATCAGAATGCTTATGAACAAACTCACTCTGGCCCAAGATTCTGCCATAGCTCTTAAACTGCTCACCCTTCCTTGCTCTGCCTGTCTCTACAGAGGGGTCCTAACCATCCCAAAAAAGAAAAAGAAAACTTACCTTGAGGTCTCTCTCACATTCAGGTGCCACTTGCTGGGGACCAGCTCCAGATGGGTTCAGGGTACCCCAAAGCTGCAGACGGCGTCAGCAATTGGGGGGAAGAAGAAATAGAGAAAGAGAGAGAGAAAGAAAGAGACTGGACTCCAGTCTAGTGCAGAAGCGATGTGAGTTATTGAGAATTACAACAGGTCTTTTATACACAAAGTCAGATGTGGGAGGGGCATCCCCCCCCCCACCGAAACCTTAATCCATGAAAACTTAATCAAAGATTGCCTTTAAACCTTATCATATGATAATCTTAAAATCCCATAACAAAGGATAACCTAATCTGTAACTGACATATTCTACAAACCTTTTTCATCCTAAGTTGATTGATTTATGCCAAGTTAAACAATTCTATAGAAGCTTAAGCATTTACTTTACAAATGAAAGTGGCCTATCCCAGAATTTTTTGGAATGTGGCCCAGTCCAAAGTTCACAGTGGGCTACCTGCAAGTAACCCAACTGCATTCTTTCAAAAAAAATGGCTGTCTTCTAAAACTGTATTCTAAAATTTACACCTTCAGTAAATCGTGAGATCATGACCCAGATTCCTGTGACCAATACTAAGTCTCTTAGATGTGACACGAGTTTGAATTATAAGTTGTGTGAAAGCCAAAACTACAGTTTGAGAAGAATGGGAGCAATGAGCTTCTAAAGTTAGTTTGTGTTTGTTCCGATCTCAGAGTTTCTATGTTTTGAGCTCACAGGAGCTTAATCTGGTTAGTGCTGAGTAGAAAGGGGGGAGGGAATGGGGTCAATAACTCCCTAATGCATCCTAGTAGTCTCGGGGTCAACGTCTCTTCCTGATCCCTGAAGCTCAGTGGGTCTCCTTGGTCGGCTCCCAACAATTAGCCTTTTAGTCAATCTATATATTAAATGAAATAACCATTAAATCAACAACATTCTTCTCAGACATGGAGATTACAATAGCAATTTCATATGAAATCATAAATAATCATGAATAGTCAAAAGAATCTTATCAACAGAAACAAAGCAGGAGCTATCGCATTTCCAGACTTCAAATTTTACTATATGTTTACAGTAATCAACAGAGACTGGTATTGGAACAAGAGTAGGCCCATTGGCCAATGGATCAGAACAGAGAATAAAATCATTAAATTCTCAACCAACTCATCTTTGAAAAAACCTCCAAGATTCACTGGGTAATGTAGAACATATTCATAAATGGTGCTGGGAAAAGGCTGACAACCTGCACAACATTGAATCAGGACACCTATCTATTACCATACACATTAACTCTAAATGGATCAAGGACCTAAACCTAAAACACCAAATTATAATAATCTTAGAAAACACAGGGTACACCATTAGGGAAACTGGAACTGGAAACCAGTTTCTCTTCAGAGACATAAATACCCATTCCTTAAGAAGTTAGTTAGACAAGTGGGATCTCATCAAGTTAATACACTTCTGTAAAACAAAAGAAACCATCAGAAGAGCAACAATATAGCCAACACAATGGGAAAAACAATTATTCACCTATATATCTGTAAAAAGTCATAACATCTAGGTTCTATAAGAAACTCAAACCGTCAGAAAAATGAGACAAACATTCCCTTTGAAAAGTATGCAAAATATATGATTGGACACTTTTCATAAGAAGAGATAAGAGCAGTAAGCAGACATGAAAATTTCTCAGCCTCATTCATCATCAAAGAAATGCAAATGAAACCACTTTGAAATACCATATACCCCTGTATGACAGGCCATCATTAACAAAACAAACAATAACCGATGCAGGTCAGTATTTGGGAAGAAATAAATGCTTCTACACTGCATATGGACTGAAAAGTAGAGGATCATATTTGGAAAGAGTGTGGTGGTTTGTAAAGGGACAAGATATTGACCTACCATGTGACTCAGTAATTCCCCTGATGAGAATATGCCTAGAGGAACTCAAATCATTTTACCAAAAAGATAACTGCACCAGTATGTTTTTTGCAGCACTAAGCACAATTGAAATAAAACATGGTACCGACCATGTTGCCCATCAAAGCTGGAATGGATAAAATAAATGTGGTGTATACACAGTGGAATATTAAGCAAACATAAAAAAAGACAGATATAAGGATTTTGCTGAATGTTTGATGGATATGAGGTAGGTCATTTTCAGTGATTTATGACAGAAAAAAAGAAAAGAGTTCCATATTTTCTCACTCATGAGCTGAACCTGATCATTTATAGTTCTGTAAGAAATTAATTGCCAGTAGTGGAAAAGTTTTAATGGTGGGGTGAGATTGGCAACAGAGGGATACTCCTAAGGAAGGGAGGGGCATACCTCATCAACCAGGGAACCTGCAAAGTCAATGTTTGTATATCTAACTCTGAATGGTAACTCACATTTTAAAAAAATTAAAATAAATAATAAAATAAATAAATAAATGAAATCTGTAAAACATGCAACTGACTTTGTCTATTCTATTTTTAACTTTTTTAACTTTAAAAATGGTTACAATTCAGGGTTGGGCCTAGAAATGTTCACTATGCAGGGATTATTTTTTTAAATATTATATTATACTCCAATGATAACTCCTTTTGCTTTTAATACGTGGGAGTACAAGGTATAATTCTGCCTTCAAAATTGAAAACTACAGTGTTTCTCACATAAATTCTGAATGTTTTATTCTGCCTAAATTGAAACTTGTTGACATTCCAGATCTATATCATTCATAGAAATCTGAGCCTTGAGTGTACCTAAGTGCTATTCATAAGGCAGAATGCGTAATAAATGTTAAAAATTTTAGAAAATAAAACAGTATCATAAATAATGCAGCTTTTTCCATTCTTAAAATATGTTTACATTTTCATGGTGCACTTGGCATTTTCTGCTTGTTAATTTTGATTAAATATTACAGATGTGCAATCCTTAGAGAAAGGCTTTCCTTATATATTAGAAGGAAATATAAAAGCACATTACCTGTATATGTTAACCCAATTTATATTTTTAAAAGAGTATTTCCATTGATACCCCTATTATTTTCTCTACCTGAGACATAATGCTGTATTCTGCAACAAAGTATCTGATTCATCTGATATTTTTAATCACCAAGCATTTATACTGAGGCACACAAAAAAAGGAGAATTAGGAGCCAAATATATATAAACCAAAATAACATGGAGATTTACAAAGTAGTAAGTAGTTGGGCTCTGCATTAGTATAAAAATTTAGATAATTGACAATTCTCGAAAATTGATTATGATCTTAGCAAAAGCATTGTTGAAATCCTGTAGGAAAAACTGCTCAAAGGCTCTTACACGATACTAAAAACATCCAAAAGTTCTAAACTAAAGGAAGTGGTTAAATATTATTTGGTTGTGCTATAACCAAGCCTTCAACAGGACTCCATGACCATAATAATAAAAGACTACCTCTTGGGCAACACTCTCAGGTCCCCTCCCATTTTGGGAGTTTCTCAGGCCTCTCAATAAACACTGTTTTAAAAGAAAGAAAGAAAGATTACCTCGTTTAGAGGATTCTTGAATGGTCACTTATCCCTGGCAAATTTTCTGATAGGTGTGATCACATGGTTCTCTTCACTTCTTGGGAATGAAATCCACCATGTTTACCTCATTTGGCTAAGCACTGTATACGAGTGCTTGAAGACTAATGATTGCTCAGTAGTCAAGGTCCCTCCCATTATGATGTCAAATTCTGAGGTTGATGTCGTCAATGACAATTTGACATGCTTGTTTCCCTGAATTTACTTTTTTTTAATGTAAAATTAGCCTTTTAGTCAAACTACAGATTCAATGAAATAACAATTAAATTAACATTATTCTTCTCTGACCTGGAAATTGTATAAATAATTTATAAGAAAGCATAAACAATCATGAATAGCCATAAGAATCTTATCAAAAGAAACAAACCAGAAGCTATCGCAGTTCCAGACTTCAAATTTTCTATATGTTTATAGTAATCAACACAGCCTGGTACTGGTACAAGAATAGGTCCATAGGCCAATGGATCAGGACAGAGAATAACATCCTCAAAACCTCAACCAACTCATCTTTGAAAAACCTCTAAGACCGACTGAATATTGGAGAACATATTCACAAATGGTGCTGGGAAACGCTGACAACATGCCCAAGATTGAAACAGGACCTCTATCTATCACCATGCACATTAACTGTAAATGGATCAAAGACCAAAACGTAAAGCACCAAATTATAATAATCTTTAAAAAATGGAGGAGACTCCATTAGGGAAACTGGAACTGGAAACTAATTTTTCTTCAGATACTTAAATACACAATCCTTAAGAAGTAAGTTATACAAGTGGGATCTCATCAAATTAATACTTTACTGCAAAACAAAAGTAACCATCAGAAGATCAGGGATAGAGCCAACCGAATGGGAAAAACGAATATCCACCTATATATCTGTAAAAAGCCATAACATCTAGTATATACAAGAAACTCAAACACTCAGAAAAATCAGGCAAACATTCCTTTGAAAAAGAGTGCAAAATAAGTGATAGTACACTTTTCATAAGAAGAGATATGGGCAGCCAGCAAACACATGAAAATTGCTCAGCCTCACTCATCATTGAAGAAATGCAAATGAAACCACTTTGAAATACCACATACCCCCTGTAAGACTGGCCATCATTGATAAAACAAACAATAACAGTTGCAGCTCAGGATTTGGGAAGAATCAAATGCTTCTACACTGCATGTGGACTGAAATGTAGAGCTACATCTTTGGAAAACAGTGTGGTGGTTTTAATATGGACAGGATTTTGACCTACCATGTGATTCAGCAATTCCCCTGTCAAGAATACACCTGGAGGAACTCAAATCATTGTGCCAAAAACATACCTGCACCAGTATGTTTTTTTGCAGCTCTAATCACAATTCCAGTAAAATAAGGTACCAACCTTGTTGCCCATCAAAGCTGGAATGGAAAAAAATATAAATGTGGTATATACACACTGGAATATTACGCAGCCAAAAAAAGGACAGATATAAGGATTTTTCAGAACATTTGATGGATATGATGTAGTTCATTTTCAGTGATTTATCACAGAAAGAAAGAACAGAGTTCCATGTTTTCTCACTCATGTGCTGAACTTGATCACTCATAGTGCTGTAAGAAAGTGATTGACAGTAGTAGAAAAGTTTCTATGAGCAAGGGTGAGATTGGCTGTGGATGGATACTGCTAAGGAAGCTAGGGGTATACCTCACCAAACAGGGACCCCCAATTTTTGTATATCTAACTCTGAGTTGTACCCCACATTTAAAAAAAATTAAAATAAATAAATAAATAAATGAAAGTTGTAAAACATGGAACTGACTTTATTTGTTTATTCTATTTTTTATTTTTTCTTACTTTAAAAATCGTTAAAATTCAGGGTTTTGCCTAGAAATGTTTATTATGCAGGGATTGATTTTTTAAGAATTGTATAATTCTCCAATGATAACTCCTTTTCCTTTTAATACATTGGAATACATGGTATAATTCTGTCTTCATAATTGACAACTACAGTGTCTCTCATTTAAATTCTGAAAGTTTTTTTCTGCCTAAGATTCCAAATCTATATCATTCTTAGAAAACTGAACATTGAGATTCAGTGTAGGTAAGTGCTATTCAGAAGGTAGAATGCATAACAAATCTTAAAAATTTTAGAAAATAAAACAGAATTCTAATTTAATACAACTTTTTCCATTCTTAATGTTAGTGTACATTTATTGGTGCACTCTGTATTTTCTGCTTATTAATTTTTTTTAATTGTTACAGATATGCAATCCTTAGAGAAAAGTTTCCCGTATACATTTGAAGGAAATATAAAATCACCTTCCCTGTATACTTTAACCCAATTTATATTTTTAAAAGAATATTTCCATTGAATCACCTAGTATTTTCTCTAAGTAAGACATAATGCTGTATTCTGCAACAAAGTATCCGATTAATCTGATACTTTTAATCGCCAAGCATTTACAAAGAGGCACACATAAAAAAAAGAATTTGGGGCCGTATATATATGAAGCAAAATAACATGGACATTTAAAAGTAGTAAGTATTTGGGCTCTACATTAGTATAAAAATTTACATAATTAAAAATTTTGGAAAATTGATTATGGTCTTAGCAAAAACATTGTTCAAATCCTGTAGGAAAAACTGCTCAAAGGCTGTTACACAATACAAAATACATCCAAAAGTTTCTAAACCAAAGAAATTTTTAAAAATATTGTTTGGTTGTGCTATAACCAAGCCTCAACAGGACTCCATGACCATAAAAATAAAAGTCTACTTCTTGAGCAACCCCCTCATGTCCCCTACCAGTTTGAAAGTTTCTCGGTCCTCTCAATAAAGACTGTTTTAAAAAAAAAAAAAAAAGACTGCCTGGTTTAGAGGATTCATGAACGGTCACTTAGCCCTGGAGAAATTTTTGATGTGTTCACCATGTGAACGCATGTTTATCTTCACTTCTTGGGAATGAAATCCACCATATCTAACGCATTTAGCAGAGTGCAGTACACAAGTGCTTGAAGCCTAAAGATTGTTCAGTCGTCAAGGTCCCTCCCATTATGATGTCAAATTCTGAGACTGATGTCATAAATGAAAACTTGATATGCTTGTTTCCCTGACTTTACTTACCTCTTATAATGTAAAAATTAGCCTTTTAGTGAATCTACACATTCAATGAAATAACCATTAAGTTAGCATCATTCTTCTCAGACCTGGAATTTACAATAAAAAATTCATACGAAACCATAAACTATCCTGAATAGCCAAAGAATCTTATCAAAAGAAACAAAGAAGGAACTATTACACTTCCAGATTTCAAATTTTACTATATGTTTACAATAATCAGCAGAGCCTGGTATTGGTACAAGAATAGGTCCATAGGCCAATGGATCAGGAGAGAGAATGAAATCCTCAAATTCACAACCAACACATCTTTGAAAAAACCTCCAGGACCCACTGGTAAATTGAGAACATATTCAGTAAACGGTGCTGGAAAAAGGCTGAAAACATGCACAAGATTGAAACAGAACTCCTATCTATCACCAGGCACCTTAACTCTAAATGGATCAAAGATCTAAACATAAAACACCAAATTATAATAATCTTAGAAAATGCTGGAGACGCCATTAGAGAAACTGGAACCGGAAACTAATTCCTGTTCAGAGCCCTAGATACCCATGCCTTAAGAAGTAAGTTTGACAAGCGGGATCTCAACAATTTAATGCATTTCTGCAAAACAACAGAAACCATCAGAGGAGTCGAGACACAGCCAACAGAGTGGGAAAAATGATTTTCCACCTGTTTATCTGTAAAAAGGCATAATATCTAGGATCTACAAGAAACTCAAACAAAATCAGACGAACATTCCCGTTGAAAAGTGTGCAATATATGTGATTGGACACTTTTCATAAAAAGAGATACTGGTAGCCAGGAAACACATAAAAATTGTTCAGTCGTACTCATCATCAAAGAAATGCAAATGAAACCACGTTGAAATTCCACATACCCCCTGTAAGACTGGCCCATCATTAATAAAACAAACAATAACAGATGCAGGTCAGAATTTGGGAAGAAATAAATGCTTCTACACTGCATGTGGACTGAAAAGTAGAGCATCATCTTTGGAAAACAGTGTGGTGGATTGTAAAGGAAGAAGATCTTGACCTACCATGTGATGCAGTAATTCCCCAGTCGAGAATATTTCTGGAGGAACTCAAATCATTTTACCAAAAAGATACCTGCAACAGTATGTTTTTTGCAGCTCTAATCACAATTGCAAAAAAAAATGGTACCAACCATGTTGCCCAAAAAAGCTGGAATGGATAAAATAAGTGTCGCATATACACAGTGGAATATTATTCAGCCATAAAAAAGGACAGATAGAAGGATTTTGCAGAACATTTGCTGGATATGAGGTAGGTCATTTTCTGTGAGTCATCACAGAAACAAAGAACAGAGGTCCATATGTTCTCACTGAACTTCATCACTTATGTTGCTGTAAGAAAGTGAGTGGCAGTAGTGGAAACTATTTAATGGGACAGGTGAGATTGGCAGTGGAGTGATACTGCTAAGGAAGGGAGGAGCATACCTCATCATCCAGGGACCCTGCATAATCAATGTTTGTATATATAATCTGAATTGTACCACAAATTAAAAAAAAATTAAAATAAATTAAATAAATGAAAACTGTAAAATATGATTCTGACTTTATTTGTTTATTCTATTTTTTATTTATTTTTACTTGAAAAATGGTTATTATTCAAGGTTGAGCCTAGAAATGTTCATTATGCAGTGATTGATTTTTTAAGAATTGTATAATACTGCAATTATAACTCCTCTTCCTTTTAATACGATGGAATACATGGTATAATTCTGTCCTCAAAATTGACAACTAAATTGTTTCTCACATAAATTCTGAATTTTTTCTTCTTCCTTAATTGTAACTAGTTGAGATGCCAGATATTTATCATTCTTACAAAACTGAGACTTGACATTCAGTGCATCAAAGTGCTATTCAGAATGCAGAATGCATAAGAAATCTTAAAAATTTTAGAAAATAAAACAGTATCATAATTTAATATAGCTTTTTTCATTCTTAAAATTTGTGTACATTTTCTTGATGCACTATGTATTTTCTGTTGTTAATTTTGATTACATATTACAAATGTACAATACTTAGAGAAAATTTTCCCTTACATATTTGAAGGAAATATAAAATCAAATTTCCTTCATATTTTAACCCAATTTTTATTTTTAAAAGAGTATTTCCATTGAATTCCCTAGTATTTTCTCCACCTAAGACATAATGCTGTTCTCTGCAACAAACTATCTGATTAATCTGATACTTTTAATCACCTAGCATTTACAATGAGTCACACAGAAAAAAGAGAATTTGGGGCCGAGTATATATAAACCAAAATAAGATGTAGATTTACAAAACAGTAAGCATTTGGGCTCTGCATTAATATAAAAATTTAGATAATTGAAAATTCTGGAAAATTAATTATGATCTTAACAATAGTAGTGTTCAGACACTGCAGGAAAAATAACTCAAAGTCTGTTACACAATACTAAAAACATCCAAAGGTTTCTAACCTAAAGAGAGTGCTAAGTTATTATTTGGTTGTGCTACATCAAAGCCTCAACAGTACGCCATGACCATAATAATAAAATACCACATCTTGGTCAACCACCTCAGGTCCCCTCCCAGTTTGCGTGTTTCTGTGTCCTCTCAATAAACACTGCTTAAAAAAAAACTCTACCTCGTTTAGAGGATTCTTATTTTTGGATAGGTGTGAACACATGGTTCTCTTCACTTCTTGGGAATGAAATCCACGGTGTCTACCTCATTTGTCAGAGCACTATACACAAGGGCTTGAAGCCTAAGGATTGCTCAGTAGACAAGGTCCCTCTCATTAAGATGTCAAAGTTCTGAGGGTAATGTCATGAATGACAATTTGACAAGCTTCTTTCCCTGACTTTACTTACGTCTTTTAATATAAAAATTAGCATTTTAGTCAATCTAAAGATTCAATGAAATAACCATTAAGTTGATATAATTCTTCTCAGACCTGAAAATTACAATAAAGAATTCATATGAAACCATAAACAATCATGAATAGCCAAAAGAATCTTATCAAAAGAAAGAAAGCAAGAGCTATCGCGGTTCCCGAATTAAAATTTTAGTGTATGTTTACAGTAATCAACACAGCCTGGTTTTGGTACAAGAATAGGTTCATAGGCCAATGGATCAGGATAGAGAATGAAATCCTCAAATTCTCAACCAACTCATCTTTGAGAAAACCTCCAAGACCCTCTGGGTAATGGAGAACATATTCTGAAAATGGTGCTGGGATAAGGCTTAACACATGGGACACCTAACTATCATCATACACATTAACTCTAAATGAATCAAACACCAAAACTTAAAAAAACAAATTAAAATGATCTTAGAAAACACAGGAGACACCATTATGGAAATTGGAACTGGAAACTAATTCCTCTTCAGAGACCTAAATACCCATGCCGTAAAAAAAAATTAGACCAATGGGATCTCATCAAATTAAAATACTTCTGCAAAACAAAAGAAAACAACAGAAGAGCAGCGAAACAGCTTACAGAATGGGTAAAACGATTCTCAAGCTATATATCTGTAAAAAAGCATAACATCTAGGATCTACAAGAAACTCAAACACTCAAAAAAATTAGACAAACATTCCAGTTGAAAAGTGTGCAAAATACGAGATTGGACACCTTACATAAAAAGAGGCTACCGCAGCCAGCAGACACATGAAAATTGCTCTGCCTCCCTCATCATCAAAAAGTGCAAATGAGACCACTTTGAAATACCACATATCCCCTGTAAGACTGGCCATCATTAATAAAACTAACAATACCAGATGCTGGTAAGGATTTTGGGGAAAAAAATGCTTGTACCTTGCATGTGGCCTGAAAATTAGAGCAACATCTTTGGAAAACAGTGTGGTGGTTTCTGAAGGGAGAAGATATTGACCAACCATATGAGTCACTATTTCCCCTGTAGAGAATATACCTGGAGGAACTTAAATCATTTTACCAAACAGATACCTGCACTAGTATGTTTTTTACAGCTCTAATAACAACTGCAAAAAATATGGTACCAACCATGATGCCCATCAAAGCTGGAATGGATAAAATAAAAGTGGCATATACACAGTGGAAATTATGCAGTCATAAAAATAGGACAGATAAAAAGGATTTTGCAGAACGTTTGATGGAAATGAGGCAGGTCATTTCCAGTGATTTATCACAGAGACAATGATCAAAGTTACACATGTTCTCTCACAAGACCTGAAATTGATCAATTATAGTGCTGTAAGAAAGTGATTGGCTGTTGTGGAAAAATGTTTAGGGGGAGGGTGAGATTGGCAGTGGAGGTATACTGCTAAGGAATTGAGGGGCATACCTCATCAAACAGGGACCCTGTATAATCAATGATTGTATGTCTAACTCTGAATTTTACTCCAAATTTTTATTAAAATAAAAATAAAAAAATAAATCTAAGCTGTAAAACATGCAACTGACTTATTTGTTTATTCTATCGTTTATTCATTTTTACCTTAAAAATGGTTACAATTCAGGGTTGGGCCTAGAAATGTTCATTATGAGGGATTGATTTTTTAAGAAGTGTATAATACTGCAATGATAACTCCTTTTTCTATTAATTCATTAGAATACATGGTATAATTCTGCCTTCAAAATTGACAACTAAAGTGTTTCTCACAGTAATTCTGAATGTTTTATTCTGCCTAAATTGAAACTTTTTGAGATTCCAGATCTATATCCTTCTTAGATAACTGAAACTTGAGATTCAGTGTACGTAAGCGTTATTCAGAAGGCAAAATGATTACTAACTCTTAAAAATTTTAGAAAATAAAACAGTATCGTAATTTAATACAGCTTTTTCCATTCTTCTAATTTGTGTACATTTTCTTGGTGGACTCTGAATTTTCTGCTTGTTAATTTTGATTAAATGTCACAGGTGTGCAATCCTTAGGGAAAAGTTTCCCTTATATATTTGAGGGAAATATAAAATCATATTCCCTTCATATTTTAACCTAATTCATATTTTTAAAAGAGTGTTTCCATTGAACCCCTAGTATTTTCTCTACCTACTACATAATGCTGTACTCTGTAACAAAGTATCGATTACTCTGATACTTTTCATCACCAAGCATTTAAAATCAGGCAGACAGAAAAAAGAGAACTTGGGACCCAATATACATAAACCAAAATAACATCGAGATTTACAATGTAGTAAGTATTTGGGCTCCTCATTAGTATAAAAATTTAGATAATTGAAAATTCTGAACAATTGACGATGATCTTAGCTAAAGCGATGTTCAAACTCTTTTAGAAAAACAGTTCAAAACATCCAAAACTTTCTAAACTAAAGAAAGGACTAAAATACTATGTGGTTGTGCTATAACCAAGCTCCAACAGGATCCGTGGCCCTAATAATAAAATACTACCTCGTGGGCAACACACTCAGATTCCCTCCCAGTACAGGAGTTTCTGTGTCCTCTCAATAAATACTGCTTTACAAAAAAAAAGAAGAAAGACTACCTCGTTTAGTGGATTCTTGAATGGTCACTTATCCTTGGAGAAGTTTTTGGATAGGTGTGAACACATGGTTTGTTCACTTCTTGGAAACAGCTAAGGAAGGGAGGGGCATACCTCATCAACCAGGAACCCTGCATAATCAATGTTTGTATATCTAACTCTGAATTGTAGCCCACATTTTTAAAAAATTAAAATAAATAAATAAATAAATGAAAGCTATAAAACATGCAACTGACTTCATTTGTTTATTCTATTGTTTTACTTTAAAAATGTTTATAATTCAGGGTTGTTTATAGAGATGTTAATTATGCAGGGATAGATTTATTAAGAAGTGTATAATACTCTAAGATAATTCCTTTTCCTTTTGATACGTTTGAATACATGGTATAATTAAGCCTTCAAAATTGATAACTAAAGTGTTTCTCATATAAATTCTGCATGTCTAATTCTGCCTAAGTAGAAACTTGTGGGGATTCCAGATCTATATCATCTTTAGATGATTGAACCTTGAGATTCAGTGTACCCAAGTGCTATTCAGAAGACAGAACGAATAATAAATCTTTAAAATTTTAGAAAATAAACCAGTATCGTAATTTAATACAGCTTTTTCCATTCTTTAAATTTATGTACATTTTCTTGGTGCACTCTGTATTTTCTGCTTGTTAACTTTGATTAAATTTTACAAATGTTCAGTCCTTAGAGAAAAGTTTCCCTTATATATTTGAAGGAAATATAAAATCATATTCCCTTTATATTTTATCCCAATTTATATTTTTAAAAGGATATTTCCATTGAATCCCCTATTATTTTTTCTACCTAACACATAACGCTGTACTCTGCAAAAGTGTATCTGATTAATGTGATACTTTTAATCACCAAGTTTTTAAAATCAGGCACACAGATAAAAGAGAATTAGATATCCAATATATATATGTATATATAAATCAAGTTAACATTGTGATTTACCATGTATTAAGTATTTGGTCACCGCGCTAGCATAAAAATATAGATAATTAAAAATTCTGGAAAATTGATTATGATCTTAGCTAAGGCAGTGTTCAAATCATGTAGGAAAACTGCTCAAAGGCTGTGAAACAATACTAAAAATATCCAAAACTTTCTAAAGTATAGAAAGTGCTAAAATATTATTCCGTTGTTCTATACCCAAGCTCCAACCGGACTATGTAATTATAATAATAAAAGACTACCTTATGGACAACTCCCTCAGTTCCCCTCCTAGGGAGTTTCTCGGTCCTCTCAATAAAGACTGCTTTAAAAAAAAAAGACTACCTCGATTACAGGATTCTTGAATGGACACTTATCCAAGGAGAAATTTTTGTTAAGCGTGAAAACAAGGCTCTCTTCAGTCCTTGGGAATGAAATCCACCATGTATACAGCATTTGGCAGAGCCCTGTACACAGGTGCTTAAAGCCTAAGGATTGCTCAGTAATCAAGGACCCTCCCATTATGAGGTCAAAGTTAGAGGCTGATGTCATGAATGACAATTTGACGTGCTTTTCCCCCTGACTTTACTTACTTCTTTTAATGTAAAAATTAGCCTTTTAGTCAATCTATAGATTCAATGAAATAACCATTAAGTTAACATCATTCTTCTCAGACCTGGAAGTTACAATAAAGAATTCATATGAAACCATAAAGGATCACGAATAACCAAATGAATCTTATCAAAAGAAATAAGGCAGGAGCTATTGAAGTTCCAGACTTCAAACTTTACTATATGTTTACAGTAATCAACACAGCCTTGTATTGGTACAAGAATAGGTACATAGGCACATGGATCAGGACAGAGAATGAAATCATCAAATTCTCAAACAACTCATCTTCGAAAAATCCTCCATGACCCACTGGGTAATGGAGAACATATTCAGTAAATGGTGGTGGGATAAGGCTGACAACATGCAGAAGATTGAATCAGGACCCCTATCTATCACCACACACATTAACTGTAAATGGATCAAAGACCTAAACGTAAAACACCAAATAATAATAATCTTAGAAAACACAGGCGACACCATTAGCGAAACTGGAACCGTAAACAACTTCATCTTCATAGCCCTAAATAGCCGTGCCTTAAGTAGTAAGTTAGACTAGTGGGATATCATCAAATTAATATACTTCTGCAAAACTAAAGAAACCATCAGAAGAGCAGGGATACAGCCAAAAGAATGGGAAAAACGATTCTCCACCTATATATCTGTAAATGGCATAACATCTAAGATCCACAAGAATCTCAAACACTCAGAAAAATGAGACAATCATTCCCTTTGAAAAGATTGCAAAATACTTTTCATAAGAAGAGACATGGACAACAAGCAGATACATGAAAATTGCTCAGCCTCACTCATGATCAATGAAATGCAAATGAAACCACTTTGAAATACCATTTGCCCCCTGTAAGACTGGCCATCATTAATAAAACAAACAATAACAGATGCATACCAGGATTTGGGAAGAAATAAAACTTCTACAATGCATGTGGACTGCAAAGTAGAGCAACATCTTTGGAAAACAGTGTGGTGGTGTGTAAAGGGACAAGATCTTGACATACCATATGACTCAGTAATTCCCCTGTCAAGAATATATCAGGAGGAACTCAAATCATTTTACCAAAAAGATCCCTGCAACAGTATGTTCTTTGCAGCTCTAAACACAATTGCAAAGATACATGGTACCTACCATGTTGCCCATAAATGCTGGAATGGATAAAATAAATATGGTATATACACAGTGGAATATTATGCAGCCATAAAAAACGACAAATATAAGGATTATGCAGAAGGTTTGATGGATATGTGGTAGGTAATTTTCAGTGATTTATCACAGAAACCAAGAACAGAGTTTCATATGTTCCACTCATGAACTGAACTTGACAACTTAAAATGCACTAAGAAACAGATTGAAAGTAGTGGAAAACTTTTTAGGGGTAGGGGTGAGATTGGCAGATGAGGGATACTGGTAGGAAGGGAAAGGCATATCTCCTCATCCAGGGACCATGCGTAATCAATGTTTGTATAATCTAACTCTGAATTGTACCCTACATTTTTAAAAAAATTAAAATAAATAATTTAATAAACAAATAAATGAAAACTGTAAAACATGCAACTCACTTTATTTGTTTATTCTGGTTTTTTTTTTTTTTTTACTGTAAAAGTGGTTACAATTCAGGGTTGGGCCCAGAAATATTCATTAGGCCGGGATTACATTTTTAAGTAATGTATAATACTCCAATAATAACTCCTTTAGTTTTTAATTCGTTGGAATGCATGATATAATTCTGCCTTCAAAATTGACAACTAAAGTGTTTCGAACATAAATTCAGAATATTTTATTCTGCCTAAATTGAAACCTGTTGAGATTCCAGACCTATATTATACTTAGAAAACTGATCCTTGATATTCAGTGTACCTAAATGCTATTCAGAAGGCAGAATTTTAGAAAATAAAAGAGAATCGTAATTTAATACCGCTTTTCCATTCTTAAAATTTGTGTATATTTTCTTGGAGCACTCTGTATTTTCTGCTTGTTAATTTTGATTAAATGTTACAGATGTGCAATTCTTAGAGAAAAGTTTCCCTTATATATTTGAAGGAAATATAAAATCACATTCCCTTTATATTTTAACCCAATTTATATATATATATGTATGTATTTTGAGTTGGAGTCTCACTCTGTCGCCCAGACTGGAGTGCAGTGGCTGCTTCCGGTCACCACAGCCTCGCCTGCTGGGCTCCGGCGATCCTTCCGCCTCCGCCTTCCGAGTAGCCGGAATTACAGGCATGCGCTACCACGCCTGGCTGATTTTTTGATTTATTGTAGAGATGAGGTCTCGCCGCCCAGGCGGGTCTCGAACCCACGGGCTCAGGCAATCCACTCACCTCAGCCTCCCAAAGGCGCGGGATTACAGGCTGAGCCACCGGGTCCGGCTCCAATTTATATTTTTAAAAGACTATTTACATTGAAACCTATAATATTTTCTCTACCTACGTCATAATGCTGTACACTGCAACAAGGTGTCCGAATAATCTGATACTTTTAATAACCAAGCATTTAAAATGAGGCAAACAGAAAACAGAGAATGTGGGGTCCAATATATATAAACCAAAATAACATGGAGATTTACAATGTAGTAAGTATTTGGGTCTGCATTAGTATAAAAATTTAGATAATTGAAAATTCTAGAAAATTGATTATGACATTAGGAAAAGAAATGTTCTTATCCTGTAGGAAAAACTAATGAAAGGTTGTTACATAATACTAAAAATATTCAAATATTTCAAAACTTAAAAAAGTGCTAAAATATTATTTGGTTGTGCTATAACCAAGCCTCAACAGGACTCCGTGACCATAAAAGTAAAAGACTACCTCTTGGGCAACGCCCTCATCTCCCCTCCAGGTTGGGAGTTTCTCGGTCCACTCAATAAACCCTGCTTAAAAATAAATAAGTAAAAGAATACCTTGTT
The DNA here is from genome assembly GCA_027257055.1 of Cephalopachus bancanus. Lineage (NCBI taxonomy): Eukaryota > Metazoa > Chordata > Mammalia > Primates > Tarsiidae > Cephalopachus > Cephalopachus bancanus. Next base: position 51,560 of record JAPVLO010001413.1, on the reverse strand, counting down.
TAGAGGATTCTTGAATGGTTACTTATCCCTGGAGAAAATTTTGGATAGGTGTGAACACATGGTTCTCTTCACTTCTTGGGAAAGAAATCCACCATGTCTACCGCATTTGGCAGAGCACTGTACACATGTGCCTGAAGTCTAAGGGTTGCTCAGTAATCAAGGACTCTCCCATTATGATGTCAAAGTTGTGAGGCTGATATCATAAATGACAATTTCACATGCTTGTTTCCCCTGAATTTACTTACTACTTTTAATGTAAAAATTAGCCTTTTATTCAGTCTACAGATTCAATGAAATAACCACTAAGTTAACATCATTCTTCTCAGACCTGGAGATTAAAATAAAGAGTTCATATGAAACCATAAACCATCATGAATTGCCAAAGAAACTTATCAAATAAACAAAGCAGGAGCTATCGCAATTCCAGACATCAAACTTTACTATATGTTTTTAGTAATCAAGACAGCCTGGTATTGGTGCAAGAATAGGTCCATAGATTCAGAACAGAAATTGAAGTCCTCAAATTCTCAACCAACTCATCTTTGAAAAAACCTCCAAATCCCACTGGTTAATGGAGAACATATTTAGCAAATAGTGCTGGGAAAAGGCTGACAACATACACAAGATTGAAACAGGACCCCTATGTATCACCATACACATTAATTCTAAATGGATCATAGACCTAAACATAAACCACCAAAATTATAATGATCTAAGGAAACCCAGGAGACACCATTAGGGAAACTGGAACCGGCAACTAATTCCTCTTCAGAGCCCTGAATACCCATGCCTTAAGAAGTAAGTTTCACAAGTGGGATCTAATCAAATAAATATACATCTGCAAAACAAGAGTAACCTTCAGAAAAGCAGGGATACAGCCAACAGAATGGGAAAAACGATTCTGTACTTATATATTTGTAAAAAGGCATAATTAGGATCTACAAGAAACTCAAACACTCAGAAAATACCTATTGGACACTTTTCATAAGAAGATACATAGGTAGCCAGCAGACACATGAAAATTGCTCATCCTCACTCATCATCAAAGAATGCCAATGAGTCCACTTTGAAATACCACATACCCCATGGAAGACTGACCATCATTAGTAAAACAATCAATAACTGATGCAGGTGAGGATTTGGGAAGAAATAAATGCTTCTACACTGCATGAGGACTGAAAAGTAGAGCAACATCTTTGGAAAACAGTGTGGTGGTTTGTAAAGGGATAAGATATTGACCTACCATGTGACTCAGTAAATCCTCTGTCAACAATATACCTGGAGTAACTCAAATCATTTTACCAAAAAGATACCAGCACCAGGATGTTTTTTGCAGCTCTAATCACATTTGCAAAAAAACGTGATACCAACCATGTTGTCCATAAAGGCTGGAATGGATAAAATAGATGTGGTATATACACAGTGGAATATTATGCAGACATAAAAAAGGACAGATAGAAGGATTTTGCAGAACGTTTGATGGATATGAGGTAGGTCATTTTCAGTGACTTATCCCAGAACCAAAGAACAGAGTTCCATATGTTCTGCACTCATGAGCTGAACTTGATCACCTATAGTGCTGTCAGAAAATGATTGGCAGTAGTGGAAAACTGCTTATGGAGAGGTGTGAGATTGGCAGTGGAGGGAGCCTGCTAAGGAAGGGAGAGGAACACTTCACCAACAAGGAACCCTGCATAATAAATGTTTGTATATCTAACTCTGAATTATACCACACATTTTAAAAAAAATTAGAATATATAATTAATAAATAAATAAATGAAAGTTGTAAAATGTGTAACTGATGTTTTTTGTTTATTCTATTTTTTTGTAATTTAAAAATGATTACAATTCAGGGTTGAGCTTAGTAATGTTCATTATGCAAGGATGGAATTATTAAAAATTGTGTAATATTCCAATGATTGTTCATATTCCTCTTAATACGTTGGAATACATGGTATAATTCTGCCTCCTAAATTGACAGCTACAGTGTTTCTCACATAAATTCTGAAGGTTTATTCTGCCTAAATTGAAACTTGTTGAGATTCCAGATCTATATCGCACTGAGAAAACTGAACCTTGAGATTCAGTGTACCGAAGTGTTATTCAGAAGGCAGAATGCATAAAAAATCTTAAAAATTTTAGATATAAAACAGTATTGCAATTTAATACAGCTTTTTCCATTTTTAAAATTTGTGTACATTTTCTTGGTGCACTCTGTATATTCTGCTTGTTAATTTTGATTAAATGCTACAGATGTGCAATTCTTAGAGAAAAGGTTTTTTTAATATATCTGAAGGAAATATAAAATCACGTTCCCTTTATATTTTAACCCAATTTATATTAAAAAGAGTATTTTCATCGAATCCCCTAGTATTTTCTCTACCTAAGACATAATGCTGTACTTTGCAACAATGTATTCAATTAGTCTGATAGTTTTAATACCTAAGCATTTACAATGAGGAACACAGAAAAAAGAGAACTTGGGGCCCAATATATATGATCCAAAATAGCATGGAGATTTAAAAAGGAGTAAATATTTGGGCTCTACTTTAGTTTAAAAATTTAGATAATTGAAAATTCTGGAAAATTGATTAGGATGTTAGCAAAAGCAAGGTTCAAATCCTGTAGGGAAAACAGCTCAAAGGCTGTTACACCATATTCAAAACATCCAAAAGTTTCTAAACAAACGAAAGTGCTGAAATATTATTTTGTTTTGCTATAACCAAGTTCCAATAGGACTCAGTGACCATAATAATAAAAGAGTACCTTGTGGGCAACTCCTCAGGTGCCCTCCCAATTTGGGAGATTATCTGTCCTCTCAATAAAGACTGCTTAAAAAAAAAGTCTACCTCGTTTAGAGGATTCTTGAATGGTCACTTATCTATGTAGAAATTTTTGGATATGTGTGAACACATGGTTCCCTTCACTTCTTGGGTTAGAATCCACCATGTCTTCCGCATTTGGAAGAGCCCTGTACACAAGTACTTATAGCCAAAGGATTGCTCAGTAGTCAAGTTCCCTCCCGTTATGATGTCAAAGTTCGGAGGCTGATGTCATCAGTGACAATTTGACATTCTTATTTCTCTGACTTTACTTACCTTTTTTAATGTAAAAATTAATCTTTTAGTCTATCTACAGATTCAATGAAATAACCATTAAGTTAACATCATTCTTCTCAGTCCAGGAAATTGCAATAAAGAATTCATATGAAACCATAAAATCATGAATAGACAAAAGAATCTTATCTAAAGAAACAAAGCAGAAGCTATCACAGTTGTACATTTCAAACTTTACAATATGTTTACTGTAATAAACACAGCCTGGTATTGATACAAGGATAGGTCCATAGGACAATGGATTAGGACCTATCCTTGAGAATGAAATCCTCAAATTCTCAAAGAATTCATCTTTGAAAAAACCTCCAAGACCCACTGGGTAACGGAGAATATATTCAGTAAATGGTGCTGATAAAGGGCTGACAACATGCCCAAGATTGAAACAGGACCCATATCTATCAACATACACATTAACTCTAAATGGATCAAAGACCTAAATGTAAATCACCAAATAATCTTAGAAAAACGAAGGAGCACCATTAGGAAAATTGGAACCGGAAACAAATTCCTCTTCAGAGCCCTAAATACCCATGCCTTAAGAAGTAAAATAGACAAGTGGGATCTCATCAAATGAATATACTTCTGCAAATCCAAAGAAACCATCAGAAGAGCAGGGATACAGCCAACAGAATGGGAAAAAATATTCCCTACCTATATATCTGTAAAAAGGCATAACATCTAGGATATAAAAGAAACTCAAACACTCAGAAAAATCCGACAAACATTCCCTTTGAAGAGTGTGCAAAATACGTGATTGGACACTTTTCATAAGAAGAGATATGGGCAGCCAGCAGACACATGAAAATTGCTCAGCCTCACTCATCATCAAAGAAATGCAAATGAAACCACTTTGAAATACCACATAACCCAGTAAGACTGGACATCATAATAAAAAAAAAATAACAGATGCAGGTAAGTATTTGGGAATAAATGAATGCTTCTACACAGCATGTGGACTGAAAAATAGAACAACATTTTTGGAAAGCAGCGTGGTGGTTTGTAAAGGGAAAAGATATTCACCTATCATGTGAATCACCAATTCCCAGGTCGAGAAAGTACCTAGAGGAACTCAAATCATTTTACCAAAAAAATACCTTCACCAGTATGTTGATGCATCTCTAATCACAATTGCAATAAAACATGCTACCAACAATGTTGCCACTGAAAGCTGGAATGGGTAAAATAAAAGTGGTATATAAACACTGGAATCTTATGCAGCCTTAAGAAAGGACAGCTATAAGGATTTTGCAGAAAGACTGATGGATATGAGGAAGGTCATTTTCAGTAATTTATCACAGAAACAAAGAACAGAGTTCCATGTGTCCTCACTCACGAACTGAATTTGATCATTTATAGTGCTGTAAGAAAGTGAATGACAGTAGTAGAAAAGTGTTTACAGGGAGGGGTGAGATTGACAGTGGAGGGATACTGATAAGGAAGGGAGGAGCATACCTCATCGACCAGGGACCCTGCAAAATCAATGTTTGTGTATCTAACTCTGAATTGTAACCCACATTTTAAAAAAAATTAAAATAAATAAATGAAAGATGTAAAACATGCAGCTGACTTTATTTATTTATTACATAATTTTTTTTACTGTAAAACTGGTGACTATTCAGGGATAAGCCTAGAAAAGTTCATTATGCAGGGATTGATTTTTTAAGAATTGTATAATACTCCAATGATAAACTCCTTTTCCTTTTAAAACGTTGAAATACATGGTATAATTCTGTCTTCAATATTACAAACTACAGTATTTCCCACATAAATTCAGAATGTTTTATTTTGCCTAAATTACATCTTGTTGATATTCCAGATCTATATCATTCTTAGAAAAATGAACCTTGAGATTCAGTGTACCTAAGTGCTATTCAGAAGGCAGAATGCATAATAAATCTTAAAAATTTGAGAAAATAAAACAATATCATAATTTAATACAGCTTTTTCGATTCTTAAAATTTGTGTACATTTTCTTGGTCCACTCTTTATTTTCTGTTTGTTAATTTTGATTAAATGTTACAGATGTGTAATCCTTAGATAAAAGTTTCCATTATATATTTGAAGGACATATAAAATCACGTTCCCTTTATATTTTAAATCAATTTATATTTTAAAAGATTATTTCCATTGAATCCCCTAGAATTTTCTCTAGCTAAAACATAATAGTCTACTCTGCAAAAAAGTATCCTATTAATCTGATACTTTTAATCTCCAAGCATTTACAATGAGGCACACAGAAAAAAGAAAATTTGGACCCAATATATATAAAACAAAATAACATGGAGATTTACAAAGTTGTAAGTATTTGGGTTCTGCATTAGTATAAACATTTGGATAATTGAAAATTCTGGAAAATTGATTATGATCTTAGCAAAAGCAAAGTTCAAATCCTGTAGGAAAAAGGGCTCAAAGGCTGTTACACAATACTAAAAACATCCAAAAAGTTTCTAAACTAAAGAAAGTGCTGCCAGGCTCCAAGGCTCAGCTTGTAATCCCTGCCGTTGGGAGGCTGAGGTAAGTGGATTGCCTGAGCCCGCGGGTTCGAGACTTGCCTGGGCAGCGAAACCTCATCTCTATAATAAATAAAAAAATCAGCAAGGTGTGGTAGCGCATGCCTGTAATTCCGGCTACTTGGAAGGCTGAGGCGGAAGGATATTCAGAGCCCAGCAGGTCGAGGCTGCGTTGGCTGGGAACTGCCACTGCACTCCAGTCTGGGTGACAGAGTGAGACTCCAACTCAAAAAATAATAATAAACAAAAGAAAGTGTTAAAATATTATTTCTTTGTGTTGTCACCAAGCTCCAACAGGACTCCATGATCATAATTATAAGATACTACCTCTTGGGCAAGGCCCTCAATTCCCCTCCCAGTTTGGGAGTTTCTTGTCCTTTCAAGAAAGACTGCTTTAAAAAGAAAGAAATAAAAGACTACGTCGTTTAGGGGATTCTTGAGTGGTCACTTATCCCTGGAGAAATGTGTGTATAGGTGTCAACACATGGTTGTCTTCACTTCTTGGAATGAAATCCACCATGTCTACCACATTTGGCAGAGCACTGTACACAAGTGCTTGAAGCCTAAGGACTGCTCAGTTGTCAAGGTGACTCCCATTATGATGTCAAAGTTCTGAGGCTGATGTCATCATTGCCAATTTGACATGCTTGTTTCCCTGAGTTTACTTAACTCTTTTAATGTAAAACTGAGCCTTTTCGTCAATCTACAGATTCAATGAAATAACGATTAAGTTAACATCATTCTTCTCAGACCTTGAGATTACATTAAAGGATTCATATGGCCAGGCTCGGTGGCTAAGCCTGTAATCCCACTCCTTTGTGAGGGTCAGGTGAGTGGATTGCCTGAGGCGACAGGTTTGAGACCCACCTGGGCAACAAGACCTCATCTCTACAATAAATAAAAAAATCAGCCGAGCATGGTAGAACATGCCTGTAATTCCGGATACTTGGAAGGCTGAAGACGAAGGATCGCCGGAGACCATAAGAGCGAGGCTGCGGTGAAAGGGAGTGGCCACTGCTCTCCAGTCTGGGTGACAGAGTGAAAATCCAACTCAAGAAAAAATAATAATAATTCATAGGAAACCATAAACAATCATGAATAACCAAAAGAACCTTATCAAAAGAAACAAAGCAGATGGTATTGGTAGAAGAATAGGTCCATAGGCCAATGGATCATGACAGAGAATGAAATGCTCAAATTCTCAAACAACTCATGTTTGAAAAAAACCTCCAAGTCCCACTGGATAATGGAGAACATATTCAGTAAATGTATTGGGAAAAGGCTGACGATATGCACAACACTGAAACAGTACCCCAATCTATCACCATATACATTAACTCTAAATGGATCAAAGAACTAAACATAAAACACCATGTTGGGAGCCAGCCTTGGAGGTCTACCTGATTGACAGGGTTCGGGTGGGCCGAAGACCCCGGGACACAGGGCGAGTCCAGGAAACTGAGGCCCTTCTGTTCTTCACTTTTGCTGTTTGATACCGCCAAAGAATTCTGTGTAGTCGTGGAAGAAGAAAATGGCATGTTTATGTGAAGTACTCATAATTAACCTGGAAATATCATGGTTTATTTTTCCATTTTTCCTACTATGCCACTTGGTCTTTTCTAACATATGTAAGGGTTAAACTCTGAAGTACGTTAAGAATGTTTTATTTTACTTGGTTATAAGTTACTAGACATTGCTTAAGTAATAAATGATATGAGTATATCCACTCCTTATTTGATTTAAAACTATGCAGTTTAGTGTTTAGACATAAGGATTTTTAGAAACACAAGTTTATAATGAGTTCATTATGAATTCATTATAAGTTCTAATATTTATCTAGGAGTTATGTAGGTGACTTATAACACTGTTTTCACTGACTTAGGATAAAGATTAATGTTAAGGTTTTTACTTAATTCTATAGTTAAAACTCTAAGTTAACATTTATAGAGTAGGTTTTCACTGAACTCATAATATAATAATTAGATACTTTTATGACAGATCAGTTAAAACAGAAAGTAACCTTGAGGGGCCTGGGAAACATTACTAAAAGTTTCTTTTGAGTTCTCTTTAAAAACAAGTACTGCAAGATAAGAGAAAAGTAACGAGAACATCTGAACAAGGGAGGCGATCACAGAACTCTGAAAAACACAAGAGCCTAAGATGAGAATATTCCTGACACATAAAGAAATATACACTTAAAGAAACTTTCTTGAAACATTTGTAATTTGGGACATTGGACTAAGAGTGTTATTGTTGGCTTTATTAATAGAACTTGTCTAATGTTTATAAGATTCCTGGCTTATTTGCTGTTAAAGCCTATGGGAATTTTGGTTTGTTTGCTACTAAGACCACTAACTGGTAACTTTTAAAAGATATGTATGTGAAAGAGTTTTTTTTGTTTTGCCCCTTCAAAAATGGTATAAATGCTCTGTATTAACTAGCATTAAATTAACTAGCATTAAATTAAATAATCCCCAAGGTCAAGCCATAGTCAAGTGACCCAAAGAGTCCAAATTCAGGTGATTGAGTACAAATAAAGCATGACTTACAATGTGATGAGGGGAACTATATTTAAATTCTCCCTCTTGTAATTTAATGATTTGATTTTTTAAGGTTTGATGAGCTCTCTCGACTATGGCTTGACCTTGGGGGTTATAAAGAATTCCTGTAGAATGAGAAATGTTAAATTTACCACAAAACTCTTTGAAAGTTTTAGACGTATAAGCAGGAGCATTGTCGGTTTTTGTTGTTTTGGGATGCCCAACTGTGAGAAACAAAAAAATAAATTCTGTATTACATCCTTATAAGCTTGTCCTGTTCTGGCAGAAGCCAATATAACATGAGAAAATGTATCTACAGTTACATGTAGGTAAGATAATTTTCCAAAGTTAGAAAAATGAGTTACATTCATTTGCCACAAAGCATTGGGCTTCAATCCTTGGGGATTAACCCCTGTTGGAGCATTGTTAAAGGTGGGACATGCCGGGCAATTTTTAACAATTTGCCGAGCTACTTCTCTAGGCAACTGAAACTGATACCATAAAGCAGTGGCATTTTGATGATGAATATCATGAGATAACTGAGCTTGAGCAACTGCCTCCGTTTCAATGGCTGCACATACTATTGATTTAGTTAAATTGTCAGCCAATTGATTGCCTTTATGTAGAGGTTCCGGAAGGCCAGAATGAGACCTAATGTGGCCAACAAAAAACTGCTCCGTTCTGTCATGAATTAATTGTTGCAACTGAATGAGCAACTCCAGAATTGTAGTTTTATTGGTAGGAATAGTAGCTGTCTCAATATGAGGAAATAATTCCTTAATATAACAAGAGTCAGTATACAAATTAAATCTTTTATTCTTTAAAACAGAAAATACATATAGGACTGCTTTTAGTTCTGTTCTTTGGGCTGATGATTTTGAAGTGCTTAAAATATGGGGTTCATCATCAATTATTGCCACCGCTTTCCCATTAGAAGAACCATCAGTAAGAACCAAGGCTGCCCCCTTGAGAGGAGTCAGGGAACAGTTGCACAGGAAAATTATGGGGTTTTGTTTTACAAACTGCAACAATGGATTTTTAGGTAAATGGAACAAAATTTGTCCTCTGAAGTCAATGAAGGCTACTTGCCAATCATCATTGGTCTGTAATAGGGTTTGAAACTGAGTTTTGTCATACGGGATAATAATATTGTCGACATTTTTCCCAAATAATTCTATGTTTTTTTGTCTTCCTTTAGTTATTAACAAGGTTACTAAATAAGGATAAGATGCCAAAACCTTTTTAGAAGAAATTGGTAAATGTAACCATTCCATAGGTCCTTCCTGCCACAAGCACCCTGTTGGGGTGTGAAAAGTAGCCAACACAATTAATTTTTATGGTAAATTATAATTTACTTTTTTTAATTTTTGAGATTTAATGGTCTTTTCTACTAAAATTAAGGCCTTTTTTGTCTTGGGTGTTAAGGCCTTTTTAGAGGTGGGGGAGGAGTTCCCCTGCAATATATTGAAAAGAGGCTTTAAATCTGCAGTAGTTATATGTAAATAAGGTTTTAGCCAATTAATATCTCTTAATAATTTTTGAAAGTTATTTAAAGTTACCAAATGATCTTTTCTTAACTGCAGAGGTTGATGATTTACTGTTTGAGTGTTTAACACTCATTTAAGATAAGTGAAAGGTGGACTGGTTTGAATTTTTTTAGGAGAAATTTTTAAATTATAGTATGTTAAAGTTGTTACTGTTTCTTTTAAAATATTATGTAAAAGAGTATGATTTTGATGGGTTAGTAAAATATCATCCATATAATGCACCAGATAAAGATTAGGGTATTGATACCTAATATATTGTAAAGCAGCATTAACATATTTTTGACACAAAGTGGGACTATTTTTCATTCCTTGTGGCAGGACATTTCATTGAAATTTTTGATAAGGCTGTGTAAAATTCCGAGAAGGTAGGTTAAATGCAAATCTTTTGCAATTATCAGAACTTAAAGGTATAGTAAAAAAGCAATTTTGTAAATCAATAATTATGATGTTAAAGTTTGCAGGAATAGCAACTGGAGATGGCAGCCCAGGCTGTAACGCCCCCATTGTTTCCATGGTGTTATTAATAGTTCTCAAATCTTGTAAAAGTCTCCATTTGCCAGATTTCTTTTTCACAACAAATATAGGTGTATTCCAAGGGTTAGTGGAAGGCTCTATATGGCCAGCTTCCAGCTGCTGTTGCACTAAATTTTTAGTTGCTTCAAGTTTCTCTGATGGTAAAGGCCATTGTTCCACCCAAACTGGTTCATTAGTTTTCCATACAATTGGGTCAGCAGCTTTGAGAACAATGGTCTCTAGAATAAATTTGGATAGCCAATGCCAGACGGGTCTTTTTTTTCTATAATCTGAAGTTCCTTTATCCCTTGTCCGTCTTTTCCCAAAGCCTTAGAGGGATCATATCCCATTTGCAGCAGTTGCACTGACACTCTGTCATTTGGGCTACATAAAAGTGTGCTCATTTGGGTAAGAATGTCTCGTCCCCAGAGTGTAATAGGGATAGAAGGTATGACATAGGGACAAAAAGTTCCTGATGATTGATCATCTGCCCAATTTAAAATCTGTGAACTTTTAGCCACAGAGGGTACTTTACCAATACCAATAAGCCCTGAGGAGGCAACTTGGGTTGGCCACGAAGAAGGCCAGTCTTTTCCAGCAATACAAGAAATATCTGCCCCAGTATCCAACAAGCCATTAATTTTAACTCCCTGAATAAATAAATCCTTTAAAGGCCTAGAAGTAGTGACCTTCTGAAGCCAAAAACCAGAATCGCTCTACCCAAATCTAGAGTCTCCCCTAGGCTCATTAGTCAGAGATTTTCCCATCTCGTGGTAAGGCAAGAGCAACAACTGAGCTATTTTCTGACCTTTGTAAAACTGCACAGTCTTACTCGGAGGAGCTACAAGCACTTGAATTTCTCCTGTATAGTCAGAGTCCACAACTCCAGGAATAACAGAGACTCCTGAAGAGACAAAGAACTTCTTCCTAGAATAACCCCCACTATCCCATCAGGGAGGGGGCCCTTTACCCCTGTTGGAATTGGGGTAATTGAAATGTCCGGGGTTAATATTGTGAAGGCGGAGGAACAGAGGTCCAGTCCTGCACTCCCTGGGGTTGCTCTGATGAGTTCTGAGATGGAACAAAGGGAATGAATGGATTCAAAGTGGAAGTTGCCCCTGTTGTTATTTGGGGCCGGGGCTGGCCCCTCAATTCGTTTCCCAACTCAGGCACTGTAGGCTGTCCTTCCATTAACAGAGTGCCGTTTTAATGAAATTTAGATTTGCAATCTTTAGTCCAATGGAAGCCATTCAGGCATCTAGAACATAAAGATGGTGGCTGAGAGACTCTAGAAGATGGCAGTGTTGGGACAGCTTGAGGCCTTTGTTTAGACTGGCATTTTTTACTGATATGGCCAGGCTGTTCGCAGTTGTAGCAGGTTAAGACATTTTTGTTTTTAGGTTTATTAGTTCCACTCTGGATCCCTTGCATAAACTGAGTATAAGTTTCTCCTTTAAGAGCTGCAGCTATTGCCACACCCTGTGCATAAGCAGGGTTGACATCGGTACACATCCTGATGTAGTCACTCAATTGTCCTGTCTTCCTGACAGGTCTTAGAAGAGCTTGACAGGTTCCGTTAGCATTATCAAAAGCTAATTGTTTTACCAAAATGTCGGCTGCTTCCTTATTAATGTACAGCCGTTTGTAATCGAGAGACAAAATCCTCATAATTTTCATCAGACTTTTGCTTAATTTCTCCTAGGGGGGGGTAGCTTGGTTAGCACTAGCAGGAAGTGCTCTCCAAGCTCTGGCTGCATAAATATTAAGTTGTACTTGGGCGTCTCTTGGCATAGCCATTTGAGCATCCACAGATTCATAAGCCTCAGTCCCCATAAGCATTTCAGCAGTAATAATGTCTGGGGTCTGTGACATTACTTAAGTAATAGATGACATAAGTATATCCACTCCTTATTTTATTTAGGACTATGCAGTTTAGTGTTTTGACATAGGATTTTTAGAAACACAAGTTTATAATAGATTCATTATGAATTCATTATAAGTTCTAACACTTATCTAGGAGTTATGTAGGTGACTTATAACACTGTTTTCACTGACTTAGGATAAAGATTAATGTTAAGGTTTTTACTTAATTCTATAGTTAAAACTCTAAGTTAACATTTATAGAGTAGGTTTTCATTGAACTCATAATAATATAATCAAACACTTTTTATGACAGATCAGCTAAAACAGAAAGTAACCTTGAGGGGCCTGGGAAACATTACTAAAAGTTTCTTTTGAGTTCTCTTTAGAAACAAGCACTGCAAGATAAGAGAAAAAGTAACAAGGCCATCTGGACAAGGGAGGCGATCACAGGACTCTGAAGAACACAAAAACCTAAGATAAGAATATTCCTGACACATAAAAAAATATATACTTAAAGAAACTTTCTTGAAACATTTGTAATTTGGAACATTGGACTGAGAGTGTCATTGTTGACTTTATGAATAGGAGTTTTCTAATGCCTATAAGATTCCTGGCTTATTTGCTACTAAAGCCACTGGGAATCTTGGTTTGTTTGCTACTAAGACCACTAGCTGGTAACTTTTAAAAGATATGTATGTGAAAGAGTTTTCTTTGTCTTGCCCCTTCAAAAATGGTATAAAAGCTCTGTATTAACTAGCATTAAATTGTCATCTGTTCAAGAAGCAGGTGTCCAGTATATGATCGTTGTCATCGCCTGTCTCTCCTTCAACATATCTCACGACCCTTGTGGGGCGGGACCCCACAAGTGGCGTCCAACGCCTGGGAGCTTGAAGGTAATTTTTTCTCTTTCTTTTCGGGACAGATAGGACCTCACCTGGGCGCCGCAGGCCCCCCTGTAGAGATAAGCAGGGAAAGGATAGGTGAGAAGTGCTAGAGCCCTGATATAATCATGGGTCAGAAACAGTCTAAACGCAGGAGACTGTTTATAAATGTCTTACTCGATACGTTATCTAAAAAGGGAACTAAGGTGTCTTCTACTCGATTGGCTCATTTTTTGCGATTTGTCCAGGCACAGTGTCCCTGGTTCCCTCAAGAAGGCACCGTTGATTTGGCTATTTGGACCAAAGTTGGGGAAAAAACTTAAACTCTGTTATACTTTGCACGGACCTAATAAGGTCCCTGTAAGTGCTTTTGCATTGTGGAATATAATTAAAAATGTCTTAAATCCACAACAAAAGGTTAATAAAATGCCCATTAAAGTAAAAGAGAATTAGCTATACTAATTCTTATTATATAAAAGGACTGTTTCCTCATATTGAAACAGCCACCATTCCTGTTAATAAAATAACTATTCTTGATTTACTTGTTCAATTATAGCAATTAATAATTGTTAGAAACCACCCATTTTTTATAGGTCATATTAAATCTCATTCAGGACTCCCTGAACTTCTAAGTCAAGGTAATCAATTAACAAATGTCTTGACAAAATTAGCCATGTGTCTCTCCCTTGAAGATTCTTTAGTAATTAAGCTCAGCAATCCCATAAAATTCACCATCAAAACGCTGCAGCTTTAAAGTACCACTTTCACATTCCCAGGGAGACAGCCTATTAACCCTCTCCCCTCTAAGGTTTTGCTTTTCACAATTGGGTATTGCAAAACAATTAAATACTGATGATACTCCTGCTTATACATACAAGTCTTTTCAATGTTTTTGTGTCCAGTTTTGCGTTTCTCATTCCACAGGAATTCCTTATAACTCTCAGGGTCAAGCTATAGTTGAAAGAGCCCATCAAACGCTAAATAATCAAATAGTTAAATTGTAGGAAAGGGAGTTTAAGTATAGCTCTCCCCATCATATTATAAATCATGCCATCAGAAAAACTTAAGACAGCAAAAGGTTTTGTGCAACAGCAACAACTAAAAGCTGGTCACATTAAGCCTTCCACTAGTCCATGGAAAACCCCTATATTTGTTATTAAGAATAAATCAGGTAAATGAAATTCTTTACAAAATGTAAGGGCTGTTAATGCTACTATGAAAACTATGAGAAAACTCAGCCTGGAAAAAGCCATCAGGTTCCAGAAATTCCTGGCATTACTGTTTATAACCTTGTTAGTTATTTGTTTGTTTTAGAATTCTCCTTTAAGAAATAAATTACAAGTGTTCAGAGGAAATTCTGGATTTTTAAATTGTAAACAATAAAGAAGGTTTTCAACTCCTTTGTCCTCTCCTGTTCCTCCTACAACTCTGATTCCTGCTTTCCCTCTAACTCAAAAGTCTGACTCAGCTGGTTTAACTACTCCTGTTTTTTGTAATCTGCTCTACTAGTTTCTCTTCCTTCTTGCTCTCCACCTTTATCTGGGAAGGAAGGGCTGGCGTCTACGGCCGTGGCGCCTAACCCTGACCTTCAGTCTTTCTCTTGTACCTTTGGAGAAGGGGCAGATGCCAAAGGCCACGGCATCTGACTCCAGCCTCCAGTCTTTTTCTTCTGTCTTCAGAGAAGGGGCAGGTGCCAAAGGCCACGGCACCTAACCCCAGCCTCTAGACTTCTCATTTTTCTTATGATAAATTTCTCTCAAGTTATATCTAAACTGGGACTATATCAACCTTCGTTCCAGACAAAAGTATAGGAATCATATAAATTAATCCTGTTACCTAACCACAGGCTACTAAGACAAATAAAAAAGGTTTTTCAAAAAAAAAACCAGATAAAAATTCAACAATGTTTCTAAGTCACCGCTCTGAGACATTGCAGCAGTTTACTAATATCAATTTAAATTTTCTGGAAGGACAAGTTCTTTTGGCTATGCATTTTGTCTCCCAGTTAGCACTGGACATTAGGCACAAACCCCTCATCTAAAGCTATTGGACATGGCCTTTATAATCTTTAACAACAGGAAGGAGAAATGTATGCAAGAACCTGCAAACCACCAACTTGGGGACAGCTGAAAGTGCTGACACGTGACGCAAAGGATTTGGTTTGGTTTCAAATTACTTCTCTTACTCTCTCTACTGTTTTTATTGCTATACTGGCTATTATAGCAAGCCAGGTGGGTTGTATTTATTCAAAAAAATCTTATTGGGCTTATATCCCAAACCCTCCAGTGTTTCAGCCTGTTACAAGGGATACTAAAATTATTACTGCTTTTACTAATCATTCCTCTTTATTAAAAGACTCACTCTTTTTTCATTGTGGGTCAAAACTGTAATCAATCATAATTTTCCTTTTCAGGTTGCTCTAGTTCTCTTCCAATATGTTTTAGTTTACCTGAAAAATCAAACTACTTGCATAAATTATAAATTAACTAATTGTCTTACTTTTTCTAATTTATATAGCGAATTTATGATTCTTAAACAGCCTCCTTATTTGATGGTTCCTGTAAAACTTCCATCTCTTTGGTATGACAAATATAGTTTAAAAACATTATATGAGATTAACTCACTGTTGTCACGACCAAAAAGATTCATAGCAACTTTAATTTTAGGAATTACAGCTTTGATAACCATTGCTACTTCAGCTTCAGTTTCAGCCATAACTTTAGCTAAAGAAGTACAAACTGCTACATTTACAAATCAGTTATCCAAAAATGTCTCATTAGCTTTAGCAGCTCAAGAAATTATTGACCAAAAATTAGAAAGTAAAGTTAATGCATTAGAAGAGGCTATTTTTATTATAGGACAGGAACTTGTAGCCTTGAAAATTAAATTGGCTTTGAGATGTCATTCAGAGTTTAAATGGATTTGTGTCACACCTCTTCAAGTGAACAAGTCTATTCATACCTGGGATAGGATTAAAAATCATATCTCTGGAATTTGGAACCATTCCAACATAAGTTTGGATCTTTCCAAACTTCATCAGGAAGTACAAGACATTAGCTCTGCTGAAAAACAATTTGAATTCACCCAATTGGCTCAGTCAGTCTATAATAATTTTTCTTCATTTGTCAATCAAAAATCATTATTGTCTATATTAATCAATGTGGGAATTTGTGGAGGAATAATCTTGCTACTATTATGCTTACTTCCAGTACTCTTCAAATCATTGAAAAATAACATCTCTCGACTAAGCACGGAATTTCACGGCTTCGTATTAAAAAACAAAAAAGGAGGATATGTTGGGAGCCAGCCTTGGAGGTCCACCTGATTGACAGGGTCTGGTGGGCCGAAGACACTGGGCCACAGGGCGAGCCCAGGAAACTGAGGCCCTTCTGTCCTTCACCTTTGCTGTTTGATACCGCCAAAGAATTCTGTGCAGTCGTGGAAGAAGAAAATGGCATGTTTATGTGAAGTACTCACAACTAACCTGGAAAAATCATGATTTATTTTTCCATTTTTCCCACTATGCCACTTGGCCTTTTCTAACATATGCAAGGGTTAAACTCTGAAGCACATCAAGAATGCTTTATTTCACTTGGTTATAAGTTACTAGACATTGCTTAAGTAATAAATGATACGAGTATATCCACTCCTTATTTGATTTAAAACTATGCAGTTTAGTGTTTAGACATAAGGATTTTTAGAAACACAAGTTTATAATGAGTTCATTATGAATTCATTATAAGTTCTAACACTTATCTAGGAGTTATGTAGGTGACTTATAGCACTGTTTTCACTGACTTAGGATAAAGATTAATGTTAAGGTTTTTACTTAATTCTATAGTTAAAACTCTAAGTTAACATTTATAGAGTAGGTTTTCACTGAACTCATAATATAATAATTAGATACTTTTATGACAGATCAACTAAAACAGAAAGTAACCTTGAGGGGCCTGGGAAACATTACTAAAGGCTTCCTTTGAGTTCTCTTTAAAAACAAGCACTGCAAGATAAGAGAAAAGTAACGAGAACATCTGAACAAGGGAGGCGATCACAGAACTCTGAAAAACACAAGAGCCTAAGATGAGAATATTCCTGACACATAAAGAAATATACACTTAAAGAAACTTTCTTGAAACATTTGTAATTTGGGACATTGGACTAAGAGTGTCATTGTTGGCTTTATGAATAGAACTTGTTTAATGTCTATAAGATTCCTGGCTTATTTGCTACTAAAGCCTATGGGAATCTTGGTTTGTTTGCTACTAAGACCACTAACTGGTAACTTTTAAAAGATATGTATGTGAAAGAGTTTTCTTTGTCTTGCCCCTTCAAAAATGGTATAAAAGCTCTGTATTAACTAGCATTAAATTGTCATCTATTCAAGAAGCAGGTGTCCGGTATACGATCATCGTCGTCGCCTATCTGTCTCTCCTTCAACATATCTCACGACCCTTGTGGGGCGGGACCCCGCAACACCAAATTATAATAATCTTAGAAAACGCAGGAGACAACAATAGGGAAACTGGTAACGGAAACTAATTCCTCTTCAGAGCCCTAAGTACCCATGCCTTAAGAAGTCAGTAGACAAGTGGATCTCATCGAATTAGTGTACTTCTGCAAAACAAAAGAAACCATTAAAAGAGCAGGGATATAGCCAACAGAATAGGAAAAAACGATTGTGAACCTATATGTCTGTAAAAAAGGCATAACATCTAGAATCTACAAGAAACTCAAACACTCAGAAAAATCAGACAAACATTTTCTTTGAAAAGTGTGCAAATTATGTGATTGGACACTTTTCATAAGAAGAGATCTGGGCAGCCAGCAGACACATGAAAATTGGTCAGCCTCACTCATCATCAAAGAAATGCAAATTAAATGGCTTTGAAATGCCACATCACCCTGTGAGACTGGCCATCATTAATAAAACAAACAATAAGAGATGCAGGTAAGGATTTGGGAAGGTATAAATGCTTCTACACTGCATGAGACTGACAAGTAGAGCAACATCTTTGGAAAATCGTGTGGTGGTTTATAAAGGAACAAGATATCGACCTACCATGTGACTCAGTAATTCCCCGTAGAGAATATACCTGGAGGAACTAAAATCGTTTTACCTAAATGATACCTGCACATGTGTGATTTTTCCAGCTCTAATCACAAGTACAAAAAATATGGTGCAACCATGTTACCCATAAAAGCTGGAATGGATAAAATAAATGTGGAATATACACAGGGGAATATTATGGAGCAATAAAAAAGGACAGATATAAGGATTTGGCAGAACGTTTGATGTATATGAGGTAGGTCATTTTCAGTGATTTATCACAGAGACAAATAACAAACTTCCATACGTTCTCACTCATGAGCTGAACTTGATCACTTATGGTGCTGTAAGAAAGTGATTTGCAGTACTGGAAAACTCTTTAGGGGGAGGGGTGAGATTGAGAGTGGAGGGATACTGCTAAGAAAGGGAGGGGCATACCTCATCAACCAGGGACCCTGCTAAATCAACGTTTTTATAGTTAACTCTAAATTGTACCCCACTTTCAAAAAAATTAAAATAAATAATTAAATCAATAAATAAATGAAAGCTGTAAAACATGCAACTGACTTCATTTGTTTATTCTATTTTTTTACTTTAAAAGTGTTTATAATTAAGAGTTGTGTATAGAGATGTTCATTATGCAGGGATAGATTTATTAAGAAGTGCATAATACTCTAAGATAATTCCTTTTCCTTTTGATACATTCGAATACATGGTATAATTCTGCCTTCAAAATTGACAACTACAGTTTGTCTCACATAAATTCGGATTGCTTTATTCTGACTAAATTGAAACTTGTTGAGATTCTGGATGTATATCATTCTTAAAAAACTGAACCATTAGATTCAGTGTACCTAAGTGCTATTCAGAAGGCAGAATGCATAAAAAATCTTAAAAATTTTAGCAAACAAAGCAGTATCATAATTTAATACAGCTTTTTCCATTCTTAAAATTTGTGTACATTTTCTTGGTGCACTCTTTATTTTCTGCTTTTAGTTTTGATTAAATGTTACAGATGTGCAATCCTTAGAGAAAAGTTTCCCTTTTATATTTGAAAAAAATATAAAATCACGTTCCCTTTATATTTTAAACCAGTTTATATTTTTAAAAGAGAATTTCCTTTCAATCCCCTAGTGTTTTCTCTACCTAAGATATAATGCTCTACTCTGCAACAAAGTATCTGATTAATTTGATTCTTTTAAAAAAAGAATTTACAATGAGGCACACAGAAAAAAGAGAATTTGGGACCCAATATATATAAACCAAAATAATATGGAGATGTACAAAGTAGTAAGTATTTGGGTTCTCCATTAGTATAAAAATTTAAATAATTGAAAATTCTGGAAAATTGATTATGATGTTAGCAAAAGCAAAGTTGAAATACTCTAGGAAAAAGGGCTCAAAGGCTCTTACACAATACAAAAAACACCCCAAATTTCTAAACTAAAGAAAGTGCTAAAACAGTATTTGGTTGTGCTATCACCAAGCTCCAAGACTCCATGACCATAATAATAAGAGACTACCTCTTGGGCAAAGCTCTCAGGTCCCCTCCCACTATGGGAGTTTCTCAGTCCTCTCAACAAAGACTGCTTTTTTTTAAAAAAAAGGCTACCTCATTTAGGGAATTCTTGAATGGTCACTTATCCCTGGAGAAATTTTTGGATAGGTGTCAACACATGGTTGTCTTCACTTCTTGGGAATGAAATCCACCATGTCTACCGCCTTTGGCAGAGCACTGTACAGAAGTGCTTGGAGCCTAAGGATTGCTCAGTAGTCAAGGTCCCTCCCATTATGATGTCAAAGTTCTGAGACTGAATCATCAGTGACATTTTGACATGTTTGTTTCCCTAATTTACTTACCTCTCTTAATGTAAAAATTAGCCTTTTAGTCAATCTACAGATTTAGTGAAATAACCATTACGTTAACATCATTCTTGTCATACCTGGAGATTACAATAAAGTTTTCATATGGCTGGGCTTGGTGGCTCAGCCTGTAATCCCGCTCCTTTGGGAGGCTGAGGTGAGTGGATTGCCTGAGCCCACGGGTTCAGACCTCATCTCTACAATAAAAAAAAAAATAAGCCGGGAGTGATACAGCATGCCTGTAATTCCGAATATTTGAAAGGCTGAGGCGGAAGTCTCGCTTGATACAGCAGGTCAAGGTTGCGGTGGCCAAGAGTGGCTACTGATCTCCAGTCTGGGCTACAGAGTGAGAATACAACTCAAAAAAAAAAAAAAAGAATTCATGTGAAAACATGAACAATCATGAATAACCAAAAGAATCTTATCAAAAAAAAACAACAACAAAGCAGGAGCTTTCGCAGTTCCAGATTTCAAACTTTCCTATATGTTTACAATAGCCAACACAGCCTGCTATTGGTACAAGAATAGGTCCATAGGCCAACGGATCTAGAGAGAGAATGAAATCCTCAAATTCTAAACCAACTCATCTTTGAAAAAACCTCCAAGACCCACTGGGTAATGGAGAATATATTCAGTAAATGGTTCTGGGAAAAGGCTGCCAACATGCATAAGATTGAAACAGGACCCCCATCTATCACTATACACATTAATTCTAAAAGGATCAAAGACCTAAATGAAAAACACCAAATTATAATGATCTTAGAAAACGCAGGAGACACCATTAGAGAAACTGGAACCGAAAACTAATTCCTCTTCAGAGACCTAAATACCAATGCCTTAAAAAGTAAGTTAGAAAAGGGGGATCTCATCAAATTAATATAGTTCTGCAAAACAAAAGAAACCAGCAGAAGAGCAGTGATACAGCCAACAGAATGATAAAAACGTTTCTCCACCTAAATATCTGTAAAAAGGTATAACATCAAGGATCTACAAGAAATTCAAACACAGAAAAATCAGACAAACATTCCCTTTGAAAAGTGTGCAAAATACGTGATTGGACACTTTTCATAAGAAGAGATAGGGACAGTCAGCAGACACATGAAAATTGCTCAGCATCACTCATCATCAAAGAAATGAAAATGAAACCATTTTGAATTAACACATACCACCTTTAAGACTGGCTATCATTAATAAAACAAAAAGTAGCTGATGCAGGTGAGGATTTGGGAAGAATTAATGCTTCTACACTGCATGTCGACTGAAAAGTAGAGCAACATCTTTGGAAAACAGTGTGGTGGTTTGTACGGGGACAAGATATTGCCCTACTGTGTGACTCAGTAATTCCCCTGTAGAGAATATACGTGGAGAATCTCAAAGCATTTAACCAAAAAGATACCTGCCCCAGTAGGTTTTTTGCAGCTCTAATCACAATTGCAAAAAACACAGTACCAACCATGTTGCCCATCAAATGTGGAATGGATAAAATAACATGGTATAAACACAGTGAAATATTACGCAACCATAAAAAATGACAGATATAAGGATTTTGCAGAACGTTTGATGGATATGAGATACGTCATTTTCAGTGTTTTATCACAGAAACAAAGAACAGTTCCATATGTTCTCACACATGAGCTGAACTAGATCACTTATAGTGCTGTAAGAAAGTGAATGGTAGTAGTGGCAAACTTTCAGTGGGAGGGGTGAGATTGGCACTGGAGGGATACTGCTAAGGTAGGGAGGGGCATATCTCATCAACTAGGGACCCTGCATAATCAATGTTTTTATATCTAACACTGAATTGTATCCCACAAAAAAAATTTTTAAATAAATAAATCAATCAATGAAAGCTGTAAAACATATAGCTGCCTTTATTTGTTTATTCTATTTTTAATTTTTTTTACTTTAAAAATGGCTACTATGCAGGGTTCGGCCCTTAGACTCTCCTAGTATTTTCTCTACCTAACATATAGGCTGTACTCTGCCTAAAGTATCCTATTATTTGATACATTTAATCACCAAGCATTTAAAATGAGGCACACAGAAAAAAGAGAATTTGGGACCCAATATATATAAACCAAAATAACACGGAGATATACAATGTAGTAAGTATTTGGTACCTCCTTTAGTATAAAAATTTAGATAATAGAATATTCTGGAAAATTGATTATGATGTTAGGAAAAGCATAGTACATATCCTGTAGGAAAATCTGGTCAATGGCTGTTACACAATACTAAAAACAACCAAAAGTTTGTTAACTAAAGAACGTGCTAAAATATTATTTGGTTGTGTTTTAACCAAGCTCCAACAGGACTCCGTGACCATAATAATAAAAGACTACCTCTCAGCCAACCCCTCAGCTCCTCTCTCAGTTTCTGTGTTTCTTGGTCCTCTCAATAAAGACTGCTTAAAAAAAAAAAGACGTCCAGGCATGTGGGTCAGCCTGTAATCCCGCGTCTTTCGGAGTCTTAGTTGAGTGGATTGCCTGAGGCCTCACGTTCTAGACCCGCCTCAGCAGCAAGACCTCATCTCTACAATAAATCAAAAAATCAACTGAACGTGATAGCGTGCGGCTGTAATTACGGCTACTTGGAAGGTTGAGGTGGAATGATCGCCCAGCACGTCAAGGCTGCGGTGGCCAGAAGCGGCCACTGCAATCCACTCGGGGTGACAGAGTGAGACTCCAACTCAATAAGAAAAAAAAATACCCTACCTCGTTTAGAGGATTCTTGAATGGTCAATTATCCTTGAAGAATTTTTGGACAGCTATGAACACATAGTTCTCTTCACTTCTTGGAAATGGAATCCACCTTGTCTACCGCATTTGGGAGAGCACTGTACACAAATGCTTCAAGCCTAAGGATTGCTTAGTAGTCAAGGTCCCTTCCATTATTATTTCAATGTTCTGAGGCTGATGTCATGAATGACAATTTTACATGCTTGTTTCCCGACTTTACTTACCTCTTTTAATGTAAAAATTAGTCTTTTAGTTAATCTACAGATTCAATGAAATAACCATTAAGTTAACATCATTCTTCTAAGACCTGGAAATTACAACACATAATTTATATGAAACAATAAACAATCATGAATAGCCAAAAGAATCTGATCAAAAGAAACAAAGCAGGAGATATTGCAGTTCCAGACTTCAAACATTACTATATGTTTACATTAATAAAACGACTGGTATTGGAAAAGAATAGGTCCATAGACCAAGGGATCAGGACAGAGAATGAAATCCTGAAATATTTAACCCCACTCATCTTTGAAAAAACCTCCAAGACCCACTGGGTAATGGACAACATTTCAGTAAATGGTGCGGGGCAAAGGCTGAAAACATGCACTGGATTGAAACGGGATCCTTATCTATCATCATACACTTTAACTCTGAAGGGCAAAGACCAAAAGTAAAACCCCAAATTTTAAATAATCTTAGAAAACGCGGGAAACACCCATTTGGGAAACGGGAACCCGGAAACTAATTTCTTCCGAGACCTAAATACCCATACCTTAAAATTAAGTTAGACAAGGGGGGATCTCATGAAATTAATATACTTCTGAAAAACAAAAGAAATCAGCAGAGCAGGGATACAGTCAACAGAATGATAAAGGATTCTCGACCTATATATCTGTAAAAAATCATAACTTCGGGGATCTACAAGAAGCTCAAACACTCAGAAAAAACAGACAAACATCCCTTTGAAAAGTGTGCAAATTACGTGTTTGGTCACTTCTCATAAGAAAAGATACGGGCAGCCAGCAGATACATAAAAATTACTCAGCCTCTCTCATCGTCAAAGAAATGCAAATCAAACTATTTTGAAATACCCCATACCCCCTTTACACTGATCATCATAATAAAACAAGCAGTAACAATTGCAGGTAAGGATTTGGGAAGAATTAAATGATTCTGCACTCCATGTGGACTGAAAAGTAGAGCAACATCTTTGGAAAACAGTCTGGAGATTTGTAAAGGAACAAGATATTGACCTAACATGTGACTCAATAATTTCCCTGTTGATAGTATACCTGGAGGAAATCAAATCAATTTAACAAAATGATTCCTGCACCAGTATGATTTTGCAGGTCTAATCACAATTGCAAAAAAACATGGTATTAACCATGTTGCCCATCAAAGCTGGAAAGGATAAAATAAATATGGTATATACACAAGGAAATATTATGCAGCCATAAAAAAAGACATATAGAATGATTTTGCGGAACATTTGATGGATATGAGGTAGGTCATTTTCAGTGATTTATCACAGAAGCAAAGAACAGAGTTAAATATGTTCTCACTCATGAGCTGAACTTGATCACTTATAGTGCTGTAAAAAAGTGATTGGCATAGTGGAAACATGTTTTATGGGAACGGGTAAGAGTGGCAGTGGAGGGATACTGCTAAGGATGCGAGGGGCATACCTCATCATCCAGGGACACTGCATAATTAATGTTTGTCTATCTAACTCTGAATTGAACTCCAGGTTATTTAAAAAATTAAAATAAATTATTAAATAAATAAGTAAATGAAAGCTGTAAAACATGCAACTTTATTTGTTTATTCTATTTTTATTATTTTTTTACATTAAAAATTGTTACAATTCATTGTTGGGCCTAGAAATGTTCATTACGCTAAGATTGATTTTGTGTGTTTGTGTGTGTGTTGGAGTCTCACTCTGTCGCCCAGACTGGAGTGCAGTGGCTGCTCCTGGCTGCCGCAACCTCGGCTTTCTGAGCTCCGGCGATCCTTTGGAGTCAGCTCTCCAAGTAGCTGGAATTTCCAGTGCGCACTACCACGCCCAGCTAATATTTTGATTTATTTTAGAGATGAGCTCTCGCTGCCCAGGCGGGTCTGGAACCCTCAGGCTCAGGCAATCCACTCACCTCAGCCTCTCAAAGGCATGGGATTACAGGCTGAGCAACTGAGCCCGGCGAGATTGTTTTTTTAAAGAGTTATATAATACTCCAAAGATAACTCCTTTTACTTTTAATACGTTGGAATACATGGTATAATTCTGCCTTCAAAATTGACAACTACAGTGCTTCTCACATAAATTCTGAATGTTTTATTCTGCCTAAATTGAAACTTGGTGAGATTCATCTTTCTCATTCTTAGAAAACTGAACCATGAGATTCAGTGTACCTAAGTGCTAATCAGAAGGCGGAATGCATAAGAAATCTTCAAAATTTTAGAAACTAAAACAGTATCACAATTTAATACAGATTTTTCCATTCTTAAAATTTGTGTACATTTTCTTGGTGCACTCTGTATTTTCTGCTTGTTAATTTTGATTAAATATTACAGATGTGTAATCCTTACAAAAAAGTTTCCCTTATGTGTTTGAAGGAATTATAAAATCACATTCCCTTTATATATTAACCCAATTTATATTTTTAAAACAGTATTTTTATTGAATCCCCTAGTATTTTCTCTACCTAAGACATAATACTGTACTTGCAAGATAGTACTGATTATTTGATAATTTTAATCACCAAGCATTTTAAAAAGAGGCACTCAGAAAAAAAAGAAATTTTGGGGGCCCCAAAATATATAACACAAAATAACGTGGAGATTTACAAAGTAGTAAGTATTCGCGATCTCCATTAGTATAAAAATTTAGATAATTGAAAATTCTGGAAAATTGATTATCATCTTAGCAAAAGCAATGTTCAAATCCTGTAGGAAAAACTGCTCAACAGTTGTTACACAATACTAAAAACCTCCAAAAGTTTCTAAACTAATGAAAGTGCTAAATTACTATTTGGTTTTGCTTTAACCAAGCTCCAACAGGGCTCCATGACCATAATAATAAAAGACTACCTCTTGGCCAACCCCCTCAGGTCCCCTACCACTTTGGGTGTTTCTTGGTCATCTCAATAAAGAATGCTTTAAAAAAAAAAAAAAAAGACGGCCAGGCTCAGTGTCTCAGCCTGTAATCCCGCGCCTTTGGGAGGCTGATGTGAGTGAATTTCCTGAGTCCAAGGGTTCAAGACCCACCTGGGTAGCTAGACCTCATCTCTACAATAAATAAAAAATCAGTCGGGAGTGGTAGCGCATGACTATAACTCGGGCTACTTGGAAAGCTGAGGCGGAATGATCGCAGGAGCCCATCAGGTCAAGGCTGCAGTGGCCCAGGAGTGACCCTCTGCACTCCAGTCTGGGTGACAGAGTGTGACTCCCAATCAATAAGGAAAAAAAAAGACTACCTCGTTTAGGGGATTCTTGAATGGTCTCCTATCCCTGAAGACATTTTTGGATAGTTGTGAACACATGATTCTCTTCACTTCTTTGGAATGAAATCCACCTTTTCTACCCCACTTCACAGAGCACTGTACACAAGTGCTTGAAGCCTAATGATTTCTCAGTAGTCTAGGTCCCTCCCATTATGATGTCAAAGTTCTGAGGCTGATGTCATGAATTACAATTTGACATGCTTGTTACCCTGACTTTACTTACCTCTTTCAACGTAAAAATAAGCCTTTTATTTCATCTAAAGATTCAATGAAATAACCATTAAGTTAACATCATTCTTCTCAGACCTGAGAATTACAATAAAGAATGCATATGAAACCATAAACAATCATGCATAGCCAAAAGAATATTATCAAAAGAAACAAAGCCGGAGTTATCACAGTTCCTGACTTCAAACTTTACTATATGTTTATGTTGGGAGCCAGTATGGAGGCCCGCGGGAGAATTAGGAATCCAGGTGGGCTGCGGACCCTGAGACCAGCAGGTTGTGTTCAGGAGCTGAAGGCCCATTCCCTCCTCCTTTCTTTGTTGTTTGGTTGACCCACTAGCAGGGACTTTGATGATCTGAGAATTTCTGAGAACATGAATTTCTGAGAACATGACAGGCATGGCTGACTCTAGGGATCCATTGTTCCCGTTTCTCACAGACTGTGGTATTCGGCTTTAAACTTAACACGGTTCAAACTCAGGTCACATTAGAGAGCCTTGTACATGATACAAGCTTCTTTATAAGATTTTAAAGTATATTTGTAGAATTAGTGTATGCATTTAGAGAGCTGTTTCCAGCTTTAGATGCTATAGATGATTATCTAGACTTACCAGAAATGGGCCAGCATGAACTTTGGACTGGGCCACATTCCTAAGAGTCATTAAAAGTATGACTGGATGCATTCTTTTTAAACCGGTTCTTTAGTTACAATTAATGTATGTTTTTTCTACTTATACTAGAAACTGAATTTATTTTACTCATAGGAAGTATTATAGAATAGGTTACTCTACATCAGGGAATTATGTTAGTTCAAGCATGATTGAACACGATACTTTGAGGTTCTATAGAATAAAGCTAACCTTAGAAATTTCTTTGTTCCCACTTTCTACTAATTGTGGTTTGGGCTTTAGTACACTTACATTTTGTATTTGGGTTTATTTTAGAAGGTTTATTGCTGATGATCAGTCTTATATTAAAGATTAGGAATTAGAAACTTTTATAGAAATTAAGATAGATACACAGGATTTTAAAATAGCTATTTTATTAAGAGATTGTAATCAATTGTTTCTAGAAATGGCCCAGGGTGATCTTTGGACTGGGCCACATTCTTTAGGAACTGGTTTGAACTATAATTAATAGTTTCCATAGTGTAGGTAGAATTAGCACCGAATAGAAAGGTATTAGGATTTAAGTCAGTCATTAGGTGTTGGGTATGCATAAGTTTTAGAAGTTATTGATTAATAGGATTTTATGATGTTGGAATTGTTGTATTGCCTTTGAGGAACATAACCCAAGCATAAGGAACGGTGAGATAATTTTGGGATTGTCCTTCCTCATGCTTGGGAAAAACACCTGGTGGGTGGGGGAAGCCCCTCATCCACCTGGCTTTGTGTTCATGTGAAAGTCTTGTGATTTGATTGGGATTGTCATTCCTCACACTAAAGGAAGCACCTGGTGGGTGAGGGGATATGTCTCATCCACCTGGCCTTGTGTTCACGTGAAAGTCTTGTGATTCAACATGTGAAAATTTGGGATAAAAGACTCATGATTGGTCGCAATAAATGGCTTCGACTCATTTTACTGAACAGTTGTCCACTTTTTTTCTTTCTCTTTCTTCCTTTTATATTTATCTCTCCATCTTTCTTTCTTTTAATATCTATCCCTACTACAGATTCGGCTTCTGTACTAGACAGAATCCAGTCTCTTTCTTTCTCCCCTTTTTCTTTCTTTCTCTTTATTTTTCTCCAGAATAATCACTGATACTGCCCCACCTTCCAGGGACCCTCTAAATCTCTGCAGGTGCTGGTCCCCCATAAATGGCATCCAACGTGGGGCCCCTGGAAATGTAAGTCTTTTTCTGGTTTCAGGGCAGCTAGTGTCTTACCCAGGGTGCTGCAGACCCCCCTGTAGAGACAGGGAGAGTGGGGATGGGTATTAAAATACTCATCAGTATCTTAATGAATACTTTGTCTAAGCATGGAGCTAAAGCTTCTTCTTCTACTCTAGTTCGTTTTCTACATTTTGTGCAGTAACAATGTTAATTAAAAATGCTTTAAATCCATAGCATGATTATGAGAAATTTCCTTCCAAAAAGGCTGCTAATGATGATAATGATGAAGAAACTTCTCTTTGCTGCAGCCTCAGCTCCTCCTGGTTATAATGACAATGAAAATTTTCTTCACAGGATGAAGCTGAACCCAAGGCAGAAGATGAGAGATTTCATATCAGTGCTCTTATAGCCACACTGCGCCTTCCCTCCCACAGGCTGCTCCTTTCATTGCTAAAGTCCTAAAGTCAAAAAATTTGCCTAATAATGCTAGTAATGCTTCTGTGGCTCCTGTCTTTCCTCTCAGTATGCAGGCATTACAAGCTGAAGCAGAAAAACTCAGAGATTTTAGTTTCACAGCTTGCTTCCCAATACAATTTTATCCCGGTGCTGATGGAGTCGATCAAGCTCACTGGGAACCCTTGTTGTATAAATTGGTAAGAGAAATTACGGGAAGCAAGCTCAAAATATGGTCCTCTTGTGTAGGGAGCCGCAACTCCTAACAGAAGGAAAAGTAAGGGTTACCTGAAAGTGGGAAAAACGCTGGCTGGGAGCAAGGTCCCACTAAAGTGGGCGTGCTGGAGGCACAGCCCCATGGATCCCATTGATGGGCCCCTTTGATCTCTAGGAGTGTGTGCATAAGACAGAAAGTACCCCTTTCTTATGAAACATTAACTGATAAGCGAGGATGATGTATTGGTGAAACTGAGTTTGAGACATGAATAAGGAACACAGCAAAAGCACAGCCATTAGAGACGCTAGAGAATGTTTAGTTACCTTTGTCTCCATAAAAAGCAAAACCATTCTGTATAAAGAAAATAAAAGAACTTTCCCATTCTTTATTTTTAGTGGTTAACAGACCCTATACTAAAATAACACCTTAGACAGGAAAGATGGAGGAGGAAGTTTGTGAGACCTGAGACAGGTTAATCTTGAGGACAGCTGCTTTTAAACATGATTTAAGAAAGTATAGACACAGTAGATATAAGTTTTTAAGAATGAAATGGTTTAGTGGTATAAATATAGGAGAGAATAGTTAAGTAGATAAAAATAGGATGATGATTAAAGATAATTAGATAAAAAATAAATAGAAAATAAATATAGGATATAAGAGTAGTCACGTATAATTCATGTAAAGGTTGTTAAGCATTATTAGATTATGATTCATATAGGCCAAATAAGAATAAAGATAGATACATAATAGGGAAGTTTATAGGAAATAATTATGAAATAATAAAGTGAGTTATAAGAAGCAATAAAATTAGTTATAGATGTAAACGCCAATATATTGCTGCTAAGTTACATGTAAGAATTGTTAGAAATATGATATAAAAACGGAAAGGGTTGAAGGATTACAGTTAATTATTTTTGGCAAAAGTTGTTTCGTTCCTGTCTGTTGGTTTTAACATAATGGAAACAAAAAAAGAATAGGGAGGGAAAAATATATCCTTGTAGAAAGTTTGATTGTAAAACATAATGTAAGCTTTTGTGGGTATATGTGTGAGGGCATTGAGGGTTGAAAATGCCTTATACAAACATGTGAAAATTGAACAAACTTTGGAAGAGTCCCGAACTCGACTCCGGGAGTTGACTTGTGTCTTCTTCCTTCGCCTCATCTGATTCTCTCACCTTAGGCCCTAACCCTTGTGTTAGAGCTAGACTCTGACACTCTTGCACCTTATACAATTACTCTTTTAGATCAATTTGCCTCTCGATGGATGACTCTCGTAGATTGGCAACAATTAACCCAAAGCTGTTTGTCTGGAGGTGCTTATTTCCTGTGCAAAACCGAGTATGAAGATCAAGTTAGAATTCAAATAGACCAGAATTTAATCGACCTGTTGGGTCATTCATTATTTCTCATGATATGCTCTCCAGGGCTGGTGTGTATACCCAAATGACTAATCAAATTTCTCTATCCAAAGATGTTTTGCTTCAGAAAAATCATTGTGCTGCCACTGCGTGGAAAAAATTACCAGCAGACTGCTCAGACTTCCTCTTTATCTGAGCAGTGTAAAACAAAAGGCCAAGGAAAGTTACGAGGACTTTGTTTCCAGACTCACTACAGCTATTAATTGGGTAATTACTAATGAAGAAGCAGCAGAAATTCTTATCAAACAATTGGCTTTTGAAAATGCTGATAATACTTGTCGGACTTTGTTTAGACCCATACGCAAAACCGGACATGTTACTGATTTTTTTTTTTTTGAGTTGGAGTCTCACTCGGTCGCCCAGACTGGAGTGCAGTGGCCACTCCCGGCCACCGCAGCCTCGACCTGCTGGGCTCCGGCAATCCTTCCGCCTCAGCCTTCCGAGTAGCCGGAATTACAGGCGCACCCCTACCACGCCCGGGTGATTTTTTGATTTATTGTAGAGATGAGGGTTTTACTGCCCAGGCGGGTCTCGAACCCGCGGATTCAGGTAATTCACTCACCTCAGCCTCCCAAAAGCGCGGGATTACAGGCTGAGCCACTGAGCCCGGCTATGTTACTGATTTTATATGCCAGTGCATATAAAGCTGAGCGTAAGCTCAGCTATGATGCAAGGGATGGCTTTGGCCACAGAATTGAAGGGAGAAACCATTTCACAGATCGTTCAAGGTATGCAGGGTGCAGATAAACAGAAAAAAGTTTCAGTTCAATCATGTTATGTGTGTGGACAAATCAGACACATTAGTAGAAACTGCCCCACTAAACTTAATGTTACCTCTTACTGCACCTCTTTCTAGGGTTTTCCTTTAAAAGTTGAGACTACTGAAATAAAGCCAGAACTTAGTTACACTCTTCCTTTTCTTATAGGAATGAAGAGAGCTCAAGCAATAATAAACACAAGTTTGTAAGTAATGTGTAAGTAATATAAGTAAAATAAATAATGTAAGTAACATAAGCAAAGTATATAAGTAATGTGTAAGTAATATAAGTAAAATAAATAATATAAACAATAGATATAAGCATTATAAGCACTATATATAAGCAATATATAAATAATATAAGTAATATATATAAGCAATATAAAACAATATATAATATAATATTGTAAGTAATACCTAAACAATATATAAGTAATAAAAGTAAAAGTATATAAGTAATAAGCAAAAGAATATCTCATTACAGTCTGCTTTAACAATGGCCAAGTCGGACACATTAACAGAATGTCCAGTGAAGTAAAGTATGGCCGGCTTCCATGGCATACTGTCATCACTTACTGGGGCTACTTGACCAGTAACCTTATGTCCCAAATGCCAAAAAGGCTTTCATTGGGATAGAGAATCCTATCTAAATTTAATAAAAATGGCACTCCTTGAAATCAACACCAAAAGCCACCCCAACTCAGGAGAACTTCCAGAGGGCCCAGCGCCGGCCCCAGATTAACAATAGGACAGCCACCACCTTGAACCCGTTCATTTCTTCTGCTCCAATGCAGAACTCATCCGAACCACCCCAGAGAGTACAGGACTGGACTTGTGTTCCTCCACTGCAACATATTAACTTTGGACGTTCCGGTGACCCCAATTCCTATGGGAGTAAAGGGCCTTCTCCCGGAAGGAATAGTGGGTATAATATTAGGCAGAAGTTCCTTGTCTTTACAAGGAATTTTCATTTTTCCTGGAGTGGTGGATTCGGATTACACAGGAGACATCCAGGTGTTTGGTGCTCCCCTTAGCAAAACAGTGCAGAGAATCGCCCAGTTGCTGCTCTTGCCTTATCACAAAGCAGTTTAAACTTTAACGTGCTAGAGGTGACTCTGGATTGACTCTAGCAATGTGGCTTTTTGGGTTGAGTAGGTTACTAAATCTAGACCTATTCTAAAATATTTATTTATACAAGAGTCAAAACTACAAGCTTTTTAGACACAGGAGCAATGTTTCTTGTATTGCCAGAAAAAAATCGGTTGCTTCCTGGTCTACTCAAATAGTTCCTTTAGGACTCATAGGCATTGGTCAAGTACACTCAGTAGCCAAAGTTCACTGATTTTAAATTGGACAGATATTAAGACTTCAGGAACCTTTTGCCCGTATGTTATTCCATCTATCACCTTTACATTATGGGGATGAGTCATTCTTTCACAAATGGGCACGCTTTTGTATAGCCTCAATGATAAAGTCTCAGCATAAATGCTGTAGATGGGCTATGACTCCTTTAAGGGACTTGGTAAAGAAGGGCAGGGAATACAGGAGCCTGTCCAAATAACAGGTATTGGTTATTTGAATTTACCTTAGGGACCACTGTTTTTAAGTCTGATTGCCTGGAAAGATGATAAACTGGTTTGGGTGGAACAATACCCATGCAATAAGAAAAGCTTAAGGCAATCAAAAAACTAGTTTAACAACAATTAGGGGCTGGTCATACAGAGTCTTCTGCTAGCCCCCGAATGGCAAATACTAGTCCTTGAAATACTACTATTTTTGTAATTAAGAAAAATTCTGGTAAATGAAGACTTTTAAGGAATTTCAGAGCAATTAACGCTACTATGGAAGTCATGGGAGCGTTGCAGCCTTGTTTGCTATACCTGTTAACTTTAATATTATAGTTATTGAATTACAGAATTGTTTCTTACTCTACCTTTTAAGCACAGAGGATTGTAAATTAATTTACATTCAGTTTACTTTCTGAGAATTTAAAAACTTTTGTTACAGCTCCAGGAGGAGTCAACTCTCGAGAACTGAGACCTAACGTGCTATGGCAAATGAATGTAACTCACTTTCCCAGCTTTGGAAAATTGTCTTATTTGCATGTGACTGTGGATACATTTTCTCAAGTTAATTTAGCTTCAGCAAAACCTGGAGAAGCCTACAAGGAGGTGACAGAACATTTATTCTTTTGCTTTTCACAACTAGGTATGCCAAAGCAACTGAAAATCAACAACGGTCCTGCATATACATTTAAATCTCTCCAGAAATTTTGCTCCCAATTTACTATTCCTCATTCCACAGAAATTCCCTGCAATCCACAAGGTCAAGCCATAGTTGAAAGAGCTCACCAAACTTCAAAAACATCAATGAAGTTACAAGAGAGGAGTTCAAGTATAGCTCTCCTTACCACATCTTGAATCACGCTTTATTTGTTTATTAATCATTTAATTTTGGACTCTTCAGGTTATTCAACTATGATTAGACATTGAAATCCAATGGAAGTATAAAACCTCTGATAAAATGGAAGACTCTCCTTACAGGAAAAGGGAAGGGCATGCTTTATTTCATTCTCAAGTCTAACATTTTACTAATTGTAATTTTTCCTTTGAAGGGCATTCCAAGTCCCTCTCTGTTTTTATAATAATTCTGCTTTTAATAATTACAAGGCTTCTTGATTAACATCTACCTTTAAGTCTCTGAGTACAGAAAGCCCTTATCAGGACAATATCAAGGACGGTTCGTGACTGGAGAGGTTAATGCCTGGAGGAATCACCCCTAGCTGTGCCAATAGAGCTTCATTGCTCTCAGTGTACCTGCTTGCCCCTTCAATGATACGGAAAAGGACTGGTCACTCATCCAGCAAGATGCTGGCATCCTGAAATGGAGAGACTGTGCTTATAAATCTACGGTGGACTACCCTCTACCCTGTGAAAGTGTATATATTAGTGACTGGGGTTTTAATGGCTCCACGCTTGCTACAGCTAGAAGGCACTTCAATGGATGGGTACCCCCAACACTTTCATTTAAAATTGTAATCAGATAAGCCACTCAGCCTCACTTGTGGAGAGCCCTCACAGCCCTTCACCAGTCAGGCTGTTTAGGCCTGTTGGACAAACTCAGCTATATCACATTAGGGAATGCTTACATTCCTCTTATGTGTTTTTAGTATGGAATGAGTACCAAGCTGTTAAAATTGAGTATCATAACAATGTTTATAAGGTGTCCTGTACTGAGTGTATTTTAACTAATTGTTTAATGCCTTTTATAAAGGTTTTGTTATTCTTAAGCAGCCACCTTATTTGATGATTCCTGTACACTTCTCATCTCATGGTTTGGTATGATGATATGGTTTGCAGACACTGCATGAGGTTAGTTCACTTTTGGAAAGACAGAAAAGATTTTTGTCTTCTTAATTTTAGAAATTACAGCTTTGATAGCTATTGCTACTTCAGTAGTAACAGTTTCAGGAGTAGCTCTACCTAGGAAGTCCAAACAGCAACCTTTGCTGATCAGTTATCTAGGAATGTTTCTATTGCATTAGCTACTCAGAAGATTATAGATCAAAAGTTAAAAAGTAAGCCAGGCTCAGTGGCTCAGACTGTAATCCCACACCTTTGGGAGGCTTGAGTGAGTGGATTGCCTGAGCCCATGGGTTTGAGACCCGCCTGGCAGGCGAGACCTCATCTCTACAATAAATCAAAAAAATTAGCTGGGCATGGTAGGGTGCAACTATAATTCCAGCTACTTGGAAGGCTGAGGTGAAAGGATCACCAGAGCCAAGCAGGTCGAGGCTGCAGTGGCAGGAGCGGCTGTTGCACTCCAGTCTGGGTGATAGAGTAAGACTCTAACTCAAAAAAAAAAAAGTTAAAAAGTAGAGTTAATGCTTTTGGAGGAGGCAGTTTTAGAAGTAGGACAAGAGCTTGTGACTTTAAAGGTAAAAATTGGCTCTCCGGTGTCACTCTGAGTTTAAATGGATTTGCCTCACTCCTTTAGAGCAAATAAGTTTGTCCACACTAGCAACAAAATAAAAAAAATCATATCCTTGGAATTTGGAATCATTCAGACTTGAGTATAGACCTTACTAAA
Organism: Cephalopachus bancanus; assembly: GCA_027257055.1. Taxonomy (NCBI): domain Eukaryota; kingdom Metazoa; phylum Chordata; class Mammalia; order Primates; family Tarsiidae; genus Cephalopachus; species Cephalopachus bancanus. Next base: position 16,453 of record JAPVLO010001413.1, on the reverse strand, counting down.
TTACATCAAGAAATACAGGACATGACTGTCTTTAAGGAAAAGTTCTGATCCTCAGAATTACCCAGTTCTCATCATTCATCAAGCAAAAGTCATTGATGACTTAATAATTAATGTCAGAATATGCGGAGCAGTGATTCTTGGTTGGTATGCCTTCTTCAAATTATTTTCAAGGTACTGAACAAAAGAATTTCTCAGCTCAACACCAAGTTCCTTGGGTTCATGCTAAAAAATAAAAAGGGGGGAGACGCTGGGAACCGGCCATGGAGGCCTGCCTGAGTGTTAAGGATCCAGGTGGGTTGTGGACCCTGAGACCATCAGGTGTGTTCAGGAGCTGAAGGCCCATTCCCTCCTCCTTTCTTTGTTTTTTGGCATGACCCACTAGCAGGGACTTTGATGATCTAAGCATGAAGTTCTGAGAATATGACAGGCATGCCTGACTCCAGGGATCCATTGTTCCCGTTTCTCACAAACTGAGGTTTTGACTTTAAACTTAACACAGTTCAAACTCAGGTCACATTTGGGAGCTTTACACATGATACAAGCTTCTTTATAAGATTTTAAAGTATATTTGTAGAATTAGTATATACATTTAGAGAGCTGTTTCCAGCTTTTATGGTATATATAATTATCTAGACTTACCAGAAATGGCCCAGCACGAACTTTGGACTGGGCCACATTCCTAGAAGCCCAGCGTTCACTTTGAGCTGGGCTGCATTCTTTTAACCCAGTTCTTTAGATACAATTAGTGTACATTTTTTCTACTTATAATAGAAACTGAATTTATTTTATTTATAGAAAGTATTATAGAATAGGTTACTCTATGTCAGGAAAGTGTGTTAGTTCAAGCATGATCAAACATGATACTTTGAGGTTCTACAGAATAAAGCTAACGTTAGAAATTTCATTGTTCCCAGTTTCTACTAATAGCGGTTTTGGTTTAGTACAATTACATTTTGCATTTGGGTTTTTTTAGAAGGTTTATTGCTGATTATCAGCCTTATATATTAGGATTAGGAATTAGAAACTTTTATAGAAATTAAGATAGATACATAGGATTTTAGAATAGCCATTTTGTTAAGAGATTGTAATCAATTGTTCCTAGAAAAGGCCCATGGTTATCTTTGGACTGGGTCACATTCTTTAGGAACTGGTTTGAGGTATAATTAAGAGTTTCCATAGTGTAGGTAGAATTAGCACAGAATAGAAAGGTTCTAGGATTTAAGTCAGTCATTAGGTGTTGGGCATCTACAAGTTTTAGAAGTTATTGATTATTAGGATTTTATGATGTTAGAATTGTTGTATTGCCTTTGAGGAGAATAAAAAAAAAAAATCCAGAATTTGCTCTGAACACTTGTAATTTATTTCTTAAAGGAGAATTTTAAAACAAACAAATAACTAACAAGGTTATAAACAATAATGCCAGGAATTTCTGGAATCTGATGACTTTTTCCAGGCTGAGTGTTCTCATAGTTTTCATAGTAGCATTAACAGCCCTTAAATTTTGTAAAAGATTTCATTTACCTGACTTATTCTTAATAACAAATATAGGGGTTTTCCATGGAGTAGCGGTAGGCTTAATGTGACCAGCTTTTAGTTGTTGCTGTTGCACCAAATCTTTTGCTGTCTTAAGTTTTTCTGATGGCATGATTTATAATATGATGGGGGGAGCTATACTTAAACTCCCTTTCCTACAATTTAACTATTTGATTATTTATGATATATGATTTATGATACATATAAAACTATATGATTATTTCAACTATAGCTTGACCCTGAGAGTTATAAGGAATTCCTGTGGAATGAGAAACGCCAAATTGAACACAAAAACATTGAAAATACTTGTATGTATAAGCAGGAGTATACTCAGTATTTAATTGTTTTGCAATACCCAATTGTGAAAAGCAAAACCCTAGAGGGGAGAGGGTTAATAGGCTGTCTCCCTTGGAATGTGAAACTGGTACCTTAAAGCTGCAGCGTTTTGACAGTGAATTTTATGGGATTGCTGAGCTTAATTACTAAAGAATCTTCAAGGGAGAGACACATGGCTAATTTTGTCAAGACATTTGTTAATTGATTACCTTGACTTGGAAGTTCAGGGAGTCCTGAATGAGATTTAATATGACCTATAAAAAATGGGTGGTTCTAACAATTATTAATTGCTATAATTGAACAAGTAAATCAAGAATAGTTATCTTATTAACAGGAATGGTGGCTGTTTCAATATGAGGAAACAGTCCTTTTATATAACAAGAATTAGTCTAGCTAATTCTCTTTTACTTTAATGGGCATTTTATTAACCTTTTGTTGTGGACTTAAAGCATCTCTAATAATATTCCACAAGGCAAAAGCATCAACAGGGACCTCATCAGGTCCATGAAAAGTATAACAGAGTTTAAGTTTTTTCCCCAACTTTGGTCCAAATAGCCAAATCAATGGTGACTTCTTGTGGGAACCAGGGACATTGTGCCTGGACAAATCGCAAAAAATGACCCAAATCGAGTAGAAGACACCTTAAATCCCTTTTTAGATAACGTATCGAGTAAGACACTTATAAACAGTCTCCTGCGTTTAGACTGTTTCTGACCCATGATTATATCAGGGCTCTAGCACTTCTCACCTACCCTTTTCCCCTGCTTATCTCTACAGGGGGGCTCGTGGCGCCCCAGGTGAGGTCCTATCTGTCCCAAAAAGAAAGAGAAAAGATTACCTTCAAGCCCCACATTGAGCGCCACTTGCGGGTCCCGCCCCACAAGGGTCGTGAGATACGTTGAAGGAGAGACAGATAGGCGACAACGACGATCATATACCAGACACCTGCTTCTTGAACAGATGACAATTTAATGCTAGTTAATACAGAGCTTTTATACCATTTGTGAAGGGGCAAAAAAAAGAAAATTCTTTCATATACATATCTCTTAAAAGTTACCAACTAGTGGTCTTAGTAGCAAACAAACCAAGATTTCCCAGTGGCTTTAATAGCAAATAAGCCAGGAATTCATAGGCATTAGACAAGTCCTATTCATAAAGCCAACAATGACACTCTCAGTCCAATGTCCCAAATTACAAATGTTTCAAGAAAGTTTCTTTAAGTGTGTATTTCTTTATGTGTCAGGAATTTCTCATCTTAGGCTCTTGTGTTCTTCAGAGTCCTGTGATCGCCTTCCTTGTCCAGATGTCCTCGTTACTTTTCTCTTATCTTGCAGTGCTTGTTTCTAAAGAGAACTCAAAAGAAGTTTTAGTAATGTTTCCCAGGCCCCTCAAGGTTACTTTCTGTTTTAGCTGATCTGTCATAAAAGTGTCTAATTATTATATTATGAGTTCAGTGAAAACCTACTCTATAAATGTTAACTTAGAGTTTTAACTATAGAATTAAGTAAAAACCTTAACATTAATCATTATCCTAAGTCAGTGTAAACAGTGTTATAAGTCACCTACATAACTCCTAGATAAGTGTTAGAACTTATAATAAATTCATAATGAAATCATTATAAACTTGTGCTTCTAAAAATCCTTATGTCTAAACACTAATCTAAATCAAAAAGAGTGGATTTACTCATATCATTTACTACTTAAGCAATGTCTAGTAACTTATAACCAAGTGAAATAAAGCATTCTTGATGTGCTTCAGAGTTTAACCCTTGCATATGTTAGAAAAGGCCAAGTGGGATAGTGGGAAAAATGGAAAAATAAACCATGATGTTTCCAGGTTAGCTGTGAGCACTTCACATAAACATGCCATTTTCTTCTTCCATGACTGCACAGAATTCTTCGGCGGTACCAAACAGCAAAGGTGAAGGACAGAAGGGCCTCAGCTTCCTGGGGTCGCCCCGCAGCCGGGGTCTTCAGCCCACCCCGGGCCTGTAAATCAGGTGGACCTCCAAGGCTGGCTCCCACCAGCGGTTTTGGTTTAGTAAAATTACATTTTGTATTTGGGTTTTTTTAGAAGGTTTATTGCTGATTATCAGCCTTATATATTAGGATTAGGAATTAGAAACTTTTATAGAAATTAAGATAGATACATAGGATTTTAGAATAGCCATTTTGTTAAGAGATTGTAATCAATTGTTCCTAAAAAAGGCCCATGGTTATCTTTGGACTGGGTCACATTCTTTAGGAACTGGTTTGAGTTATAATTAAGAGTTTCCATAGTGTAGGTAAAATTTAGCACAAAATAGAAAGGTACTAGGATTTAAGTCAGTCATTAGGTGTTGGGCATCTACAAGTTTTAGAAGTTATTGATTATTAGGATTTTATGATGTTAGAATTGTTGTATTCCCTTTTGAGGAGCATAACCCAAGCATAAGCAACAGTGAGATAATTTTGGGATTGTCCTTCCTCATGTTTGGGAAAACGCCTGGTGGGTGGGGGACGCCCCTCATAAACCTGACTTTGTGTTCACGTAAAAGTCTTGTGATTTGATTGGGATTGTCCTTCCTCATGCTTAAGCAAACACCTGATGGGTGGGGGGATGCGCCTCATCCACCTGGCCTTGTTTTCCCGTGAAAGTCTTGTGATTTAACATGTAAAAAATTTTGGGATAAAAGATTCATGGTTGGTTTCCCAAAAATGGCTTCGATCATTTAACTAAACAGTTGTCCGTTTCTTTCTTTCTCTTTATATCTATCACTCCATCTTTCTTTCTTTTAATATCTATTCCTACTTCAGAATCGGCTTGTGCACTAAAAAGAGTGCAGTCTGTTTCTTTCACCCCTTTCTCTTTTTTCTCTTTATTTCTCCAGAATAATCAAGATGCTGCCCCATCCCCCAGGGCCCTCTAAATCTCTGCAGGGGCTGGTCCCCCGTATGATTACGTAATAAAACACCCTGGTATTTGTACAAGAATAGGTCCATGGCCAATGGATCAGGACACAGAATGAAATCCTAAAATTCTCAACCCATCATCTTTAAAAAAACCCTCCAAGCCCCACGGGTAATGGAGAACATATACAGTAATTGGTGCTGGGAAAGGTGACAACATGCAAAGATTGAAACAGGATCCCAACTTATCACCATACACTTTAAAATTTAAAATGGAACACAGACCTAAATGTAAAACACCAAATTATAATAATCTTAGAAAACGCAGGAAAACCATTGGGGAAACTGGAACTGGAAATTAATTTCTCTTCAGAGCCCAAAATACTCATGCCATAAGAAGTAAGTTCAACAAGTTGGATCTCCTCAAATTAACATACTTCTGCAAGCAAAAGAAAACATCAGAAGAGCAGGATACAGCAAATAGAATGCGAAAAATGATTACCCACATATTATTTGTAAAAGGCATAAAAATCTAGGATCTACAAGAAACTAAAACATCAGAAAATCAGACAAATATTCCCTTTGAAAAGGGGGCGCTGAGAGGGAAAGGGATCCCCGGAGCCCAGTAGGTCGAGGCTGCGGTGGCAGGAGCACCCACGGCACCCTGTCTGGGCGAGAGAGTGAGACTCCAACTAAAAAAAAAAAAAGTGTGTAAAATACGTGATTGGACACTTTTCAAAAGAAGAGTTTGGGCAGCCAGCAGACACATGAAAATTGCTCAGCCTCGCTCATCATCAAAGAAATTAAATAAAACCCACTTTGAAATACATATCCCCCCAAAAAGACTGGTAATCATTGATAAAACAAACAATAACAGATGCAGGTAAGGTTTTGGGGAAGAAAAAAATGTTTACACTTTATGTGGACTGAAAAGTAGAGCAACATCTTTGGAAAATTTTTGGTGTTTTTAAAGAACAAGAAAGACCTCCCATGTGACTCAATATTCCCCTGTTGAGAATATACCTGGAGGAGCTCAATCATTTTAGCAAAAAGATACCAGCACCAGTATGATTTTTGCAGCTCTAATCAAATTGCAAAAAACCATGGTACCCACCATGTAGCCCATCAAAGCTGGAAAGCATAAAAAAAATGTGGTATATCACAGTGGAATATGATGCAGTCATAAAAAAGGACAGATAGAAGGATTTTGCAGAATGTTTGATGGATATGAGGTAGTTCATTTTTAGTGATTTATCACAGAAACAAAGAACAGAGTCCCATAGTCTTCACTCATGAGCTGAACTTGATTACTTATAGTGCTGTTAGAAGTGATTGGCAAGTGGAAACATGTTTAGGGGGAAGGTGGATTGTCAGTGGGGGGATACTGCTAAGGAAGTGAGGGAAATATCTCATCTACCCGGGACCCTGCATAATCAATGTTTGTATATGTAACTCTGAATAGTACCCCACATTTTTTAAAAAAATTTAAAAAAAATAAATAAATAAAAGCGTAAAACATGCAACTGACTTTATTGGTTTATTCTGTTTTTAAATTTTTTTTATTAAAGGTGGTTACAATTCAGTTTTGGGGCCCTTTAAATGTTCATTATGCTGGGATTGATTTTTTAAAAATTGTATAAATTTTCCAATGATAACTCCTTTTCCTTTTAATACGTTAGAATACATGGTACAATTCTGCCTTCCAAATTGACAACCACAGTGTTTCTGACATAATTCTGAATATTTTATTCTGCCTAAATTGAATCTTGTTGAGATTCCAGATCTATATCATTCTTAGAAAATGAACCCTTTAGATTCAGTGTTCCTAAGTTTTATTCAGAATGCAGAATGCATAATAAATTTTAAAAATTTTAGAAAATAAAACAGTATCATAATTTAATACAGCTTTTTCCATTCTTAAAATTTGTGTATATTTTCTTGGTGCACTTATTTTTTGCTTGTTTTTTTTTGATTAAATGTTACAGATGTGCAATCCTTAGAGAAAAATTTCCCTTATATTTTTGAAAGAAAAAAAAATCACTTCCCTTTATTTTTAACCCTATTTATATTTTCAAAAGAGTATTTTCTTCAAACCCCCCAGTATTTTCTCTACCTAAGATAATGCTGTACTCTACAACAAAGTGTCCTTATTCTGATTCTGATAATTACAAGCATTTATCAAGAGGCACACAGAAAAAAGAGAATTTTAGGACCAATTTTAAAAAACCCAAAAAAACATGGAGATTTACAAAGCTGTAAATATTTGGGCTTTGCATTAGCATAAAATTTAGGTAATTGAATAGTCTGGAAAAATTTATTATGATCTTATCAAAAACAATATTCAAATCCTGTAGGAAAAATGCTCAAAGGTTGTTTTACAATACTAAAAACATTTTAAATGTTTCTAAACTAAAAAAGTGCTAAAATATTTTTTGGGGGTGCTATAACCTAGCTCAATGGGCACCCTGACCATAGTAAAAAAGGCTACCACTTGGGCCCAAACCCCCCCAGGTCCCCTCCCAGTTTGGGAGATTCTCAGTCCTCTCAATGAAGACTGTTTAAAAAAAAACAAAAAAACCCTCGTTTAGAGGATTCTTGAATGGTCATTTTTCCCTGGAAAATTTTTGGATAGGTGTGATCACATGGTCTCTTCACTTCTTTGGAATGAAATCAACCATGTCTACCTCTTTTGGCAGAGCACTGTGCACAAGTGCTTGAAGCCTAAAGATTGCTCAGTATCAAAGGGCCCTTCCATTATGATGTTAAAGTTCTGAGGCTGTTGTCATAATGACAATTTGACATGCTTGTTGCCATGACTTTACATACCTTTTTAAATTTAAAAAAAAGCCTTTTAGGCAATCTACAGATTCAATGAAATAACCATTATGTTAACATCATTCTTCTCACACCCGGAAATTACAATATTCATATGAAACCAAAACAATCTTTAATAGCCCAAAAAAAATTTTTCAAAGAAATAAAGGAGGAGCATCGATTTCCAGACTTCAAACTTTACTTTTTGTTACATTAATCAACACAGCCTGGTATTGGTACAAGGATAGGTCCATAAGCCCAAAGGATCAAAACAGAGAATGAAATCCTCAAATTTTTCAACCCCCTCATCTTTTAAAAAACCCCCAAGAAACACTGGGGAATGGAGAACATATACAGTATAAATAGTCCTGAAAAAGGCTGACAAAATGCACAAGATTGAAAGAGGACCCCTGTCTATCACCATACACATTAAATCTAAATGGATCAGAGACCTAAATGTAAAACACCAAATTATAATAATCTTAGAAAACGCAGGAGAAACCATGAGGGAAAATGGAAATGGAAAAATTGCTCTTCAGAGCCCTAACTACCCCTGCCTTAAGAAGTAAGTTCGACAAATGGGAAACTTCTCAAATTAAAACACTTCTACAAAACAAAAAAAACCATCAGAAGAGCAGGGATACAGACAACAGAATGCGAAAAACAGTTCTCCACTATATATCTGTAAAAAAGGGATAAAATCTAGGATCTACAAGAAAATCAAAAAACTCAGGGAAAAACAGAAAAAAAATTCCCCTTTTAAAAGTGTTAAAATACGTGCTTGGAAACTTTTCATAAGAAGAGATAGGAGCAACCATCAGACAGGAAAAATTTCTCAGCCTCATCATATCAAAGAAATGCAAATGAAACCACTTTTTAAATACCCCATACCGTCTGTAAGACTGGCCATCATTGACAAAACAAACAATAACAGATGCAGGTAAGAATTTGGGAAGAATTAAATGATTTGCATTGATGTGCACTGAAAAGTAGAGCGACTTCTTTGGAAAACAGTGTGGTGGTTTGTAAAGGAACAAGACATTGACCTACCATGTGACTCAGTAACTCCCCTGTGGAGAATATACCTGGAGGAACAGAAATCATTTTATCAAAAAGATACAAGCACAAGTATGTTTTGTCAGCTCTAATCACAATTGCAAAAAACATGGTACCAACAATGTTGCCCGTCAAAGATGGAAAGGATAAAATACATTTTTAGTGATTTATCAAAGAAACAAGAAAATAGTTCCATACGTTCTAACTCATGAGCTGAACTTGGTCACTTATAGTGCTGTAAGAAAGTGAATGGCATTAGTGGAAACTTGTTTAGGGGACAGGTGAGATTGGCAGTGGAGGAATACTGCTAAGGAAGGGAGGGGCATACCTCATCAACTAGGGACCTGCATAATCAATGTTTTTATATCTAACTCTGAATTGTACCTCACATTTTAAAAATAATTAAAATAAATAAATGAATAAATAAATGAAAGCTGTCAAACATGCAACTAACTTTATTTGTTTATTCTATATTTTATTTAATTTTTCTTTAAAGATGGTTACAATTCAGGGTTGGGCTACAAAGGTTTATTATGCAGGTATTGATTTTTTAAGAATTTTATAATATTCCAATGATAACTCCTATTCCATTGAATATGTTGGACTACATGTATAATTCTGCCTTCAAAATTGACAACTACAGTGTTTCTCACATAAATTCTGAAAGTTTCATTTTGCCTAAATTGAAACTTGTTGATATTCAGATCTATATCAATCTTAGAATACTGAACCTTGAGATTCAGTGTACCTAATTGCTATTTAGAAGGCAGAATGCATAATAAATCTTTTTTTATGTAGTCAATATTTTTTATTGTGGTTTTCTGGGTTACAGTTAAGGGTTAGGTATACAATTATGTTTCATTCAGTCACTGTGTTTATAAGAGGTGTTTCCCCATCCCCAGATATTTGCTACTGTTAATCCCATCTCCCTACCCCCCATATTTTCCCAGCACGTTAGTCATTTTCTTATACTATTACATTGGATGTTCAAGGTCCATTATATGAGTGAGAACATATGATACTCGGATCTTTGTTTCTGTGAGAGGTCACTCAGTATTATAGACTCTAGTTGATCCAGGCTGCTGCGAATTCATGATTTTGTTCTGTTTTATGGCTGCGTAGTATTTCATCGTGTATATGTACCACATTTTTTAAAATCCAGGTTCTTGCTATTGTGAACAATGCTGCGATAAAACATACGTGTGCAGGTATCGTTTCATAGAGTGATCTGAGTACTGCAGGATATATTTCCAGCAGGGGGATTGAGGGGTCATAAGGTAGGTTGATATGTAGAGCTTTTAGAAATCGTCACACTGCTTTCACAGAGGTTGCACTAGTTTACACCCCACCATCAGTGTAAAAGTATTCCTTTTTCACAAACATCTCCAGCAGCTGTTATTTTTCGAGTTGTTAATAATTGCCACTCTGACTGGAGTTAGGTGGTATCTCAGTGTGGTTTGATTTGTATCTCCCTGATGATTACTGAGGTTGAACATTTCTTCATGTGTCTGTAGCTGCTCGGATGTGTTCTTTTGTGAAGTGTCTATTCATATCTTTTTGCCCATTTTATAATGGGGTTGTTTGTTTTTTTTCTTTTCGGCACGTTTGAGTTCCTTGTAGATCCAGGATGTTAAGCCTTTGTCAGACCGGTGTTGGCAAATACATTTCCCAGTCTGTAGGCTGTCTCCCTGCTCTCTTGATGGTTTCTTTGGCTTTGCAGAAGTTTGTCAGTTTAATAAGTTCCCACTTGTCTATCTTCTCTCTTATGACCTATGGGTTTTGGATTTTGTTCAGGAATTGGATGTCAGATCTGATTTCTATGAGGGTATATCCTTCATTTTCTAAGGTTCTTATGGTTTGAGGTTTTACATTTAGGTCTGTGACACATTTGGAGTTAAACTTTGTGCATGGGGATAGATAGGGGTCCTGTTTCAATCTTCTGCATGTGGTCAGCCCACTTTCCAACACCATTTACTGAACAGGTTCTCCTCTAAGCAGTGGTAGGTGGTGGAGGCTTTGTCAAAGATGAGTTGGTTGAGAAATTGAGGTTTTGTGTCTGGAATCTCAATTCTATACCATTGATCTATATGCCTGTTCCTATACCAATACCTAGCTGTTTTGATGATTGTAACTTTATAGTGAAGTTTAAAGGCTGGTAAAGTGATACCATCTGCTTTTTTTTTTTTTTTTTTTCCTGAGGATTGTGCTGGCTATTCTTGGATGTTTGTGTTTCCATATGAATTCCTGTGTTGTTTTTTCTAGGTCTGAGAAGAATGTTGCTGGTAATTTGATGGGTATTGCATTGAATTTGTAGATTGGCTTAGGTAAGATGGAAATCTTCACAAGATTGATTCGTTCAATCCATGAGCATGCAATAATTTTTCCACTTGTTTGTGTCAACTTTGATTTCTTTGAGCAATGTTTTCTAATGTTCATTGTAAAGGTCTTTCACATCTCTGGTTAGGAAGATGCCAAGGTATTTCATTTTTTTGTGGCTATTGTGAATGGAATTGTGTGTTTTATTTGGGTTTCTATTTGTTTATTATTGTTGTAGAGAAATGTGATTGTCTTTTGTACACTTATTTTGTATCCTGAGACTTTGCCAAAGGCCTTTATCAGTGCAAGGAGGCTTTTGCCAGATTCTCTTGGGTTTTTCAAGGTACACAATCATATCATCTGCAAAGAGAGATAACTTGACTTCCTCTTTCCTATTTGGATACCACTGATTGTCTCCTCTTCTCTGATTGCTCGAGCCAGGACTTCCAATACTATGTTGAACAGGAGGGGTGAGAATGGGCATCCTTGTCTTGTTCCAGTTTTCAGGGGAAATGGTTCCAATTTTTGTCCATTTAGGAGTATGCTGGCTGTGGGTTTCTCATAGATGGCTTTTACTATTTTGAGGTATGTTCCTCATATGTTCCTCATATGCCTAGATGTTCAGGGGTTTTTATTAAGAAGGGGTGCTGGATTTTATCAAAAGATTTTTCTGCATCTAATGACATAATCAGGTGGTTTTCATTTTGACATCTGTTGATGTATTTAATTACACTTACGGTTTTCCGAATGTTGAACCAACATTGCATCCCAGGAATGAAGCCTACTTGGTCACGATGGATGATTTTTGAGATGTATTGCTGAATTCGGTTTGCTAGGATCTTGTTGAGAATTTTAGCATGTATGTTCATCAAACATATGGGCCTGTAGTTCTCTTTCTTTGTTGGATCTTTACCTGGCTTGGGTATCAATGTGATGTTGGATTCCTAAAATGATTATGGGAGAGTACCATCTTTTTCAATTGCCTGAAACACCTTCAGTAGGATTGGTATCAGCTACTCCTTAAATGTCTTGTAGAATTCTGCTGGAAAGCCATCTGGACCAGGGCTTTTTTTTGTAGGAAGTTTTCTTATTACATAGTTGATTTGCTTGATTGTTATTGGTATATTTAGGGTCTCAATTTCTTCTTGTTCTAACCCAGGCAGGTTGTATGATGTCAGAAAGTCCTCCATTTCCTTAAGGCTTTCAAGTTTGTTTCCATAGAAGTGTATGTAGTAGTCTCTAATGATCTTATGTGAGTCTTAAGGTCAGATGTGACTTCATCTTTTGTGTTTCTGATTTTGCTTATTTGGTTTTTTTCTCGTTTTTTCTTGGTCAGTCTAGCTAGGGGGCCATCGATCTTGTTCATCCTTTTGAAGAACCAGCTTTTTGTTTCATAGATTTTTTGTATTAACTTTTTGTCTTCTATGTCCTGGATTTGGGCTTTTTAAATTTTATTTCATTTATTTATTTATTTTTGACTTGGAATCTCACTTGGTCACCCAGACTGGAGTGCAGTGGTGCTCCTGGCCACCACAGTCTTGACCTGCTGGGCTCGGCGATCCTTCCGCCTCAGCCTTCCAAGTAGTCGGAATTACAGGCATGCGCTACCACACCTGGACATTTTTTTTTAATTCATTGTAGAGATGAGGTCTTGCTGCCCAGGAGGGTCTCAACCCGCAGGCTCAGGCAATCCATGCACCTCAGCCTCCCGAAGGCATGTGATTACAGGCTGAGCCACCAAGCCCAGCTTGGGCTTTTATTTTCATAATCTGGATTCTTCTGCTGAAATTAGGGTTTTTATGGTCTTGCTTTTCCAACTTCTTTAGGTGGCTTGTTTGTTTGTTAATTTGTGTTCCTTCCATTTTCTTCATGTGTGTTGGTAGGGATATAAATTCCCCTCTTATTGCAGCCCTCAAGGCATCTGAGAGTATTTGGTAAGATGTTTCTTCATTTTCATTTGTTTCCAGGTATCTTATGATCTCTGTTTCGATTTCATCATTGACCCAGGAGTTGTTTAGCATCATGCCGTTTAGTGTCCATGTCCATTTCTTTGTGGGTTTTGGGGCGACTTTGCTGGTGTCAATGTTTATTTTTATTCCACTGTGGTCTGAGAAGGTGCATGGTAGAATTTCGGTCTTCTTAAATTTTCTTATCCTTGATTTATGGCCAATTATGTGGTCAATTTTAGAATATGTTCCATGTGGTGATGAGTAGAATGTTTATTTTGTGGTCTTTGGATGGAGTGTTCTATAGGTAACAATTAAGTGCATTTGGTGCAAAGTTGCATTGAGGTTCCAGATCTCCTTGCTCATTTTTTGTCCTGATGCTCTGTCTAGGGTTGGGAGTGGGGTATTATAGTCCCCAGTTATGACAGTGTTAAAGTCAGTATCTTTCTTTAGTTTTCCTAGAAGTTGCTTTTTGAAAGTTGGTGCACCTATGTTGGGTACATATATGTTTAGGATAGATATTTCTTGTTGATGGATTGAGCCTTTTATCATTACATAGTGGCCTTCTGTATCTTTTCTGATTTTTAATAGCTTCCCCTCCTTTCTTTTGTATTCCATTCACATGAAAGTGTGTTCCCCATCCTCTTACTTTGAGTCTGTGAGTGTCCTTTCTAGTGAGGTGAGTCTCTTGAAGGCAATAGATTGTTGCCTGATGATATTTTATCCATTTTGCCATTCTATGTCTTTTCAGTGGTGCATTTAGTCCATTCACATTTAGACTCATAATTGAAATGCAAGAGTTGATCCCTGTCATAAGGTTCTTACAGAGTTGTTCCTGTTTGTTTGTTGTCTTTCTTTGGGTTTTGGAGTTGGCTCATGTGTGTTTTTAATCTTTTGCCTGTATTCTTGTGAAGAATGCTGTTGTTCTTTTTTCTTTTTCTTCTGTGTTCAGTACTTTCTTAAGTGTTTCTTGTAGAGGTGGTCTGGTGCCAGTGTAGGTTCTTAGGGTTTGGATATCTGGATAAGGTTTCAATTCTCACTCAGTAATGAAGTGTACTTTGGCTGGGTAGGTTATTCTTGGTTGAAATTGTTTATCTTATAGAACTTTGAAGATAGGGCTCCAGGCTCTCCTAACCTGAAGGGTTTCTATGGATAAATCTACTGCTATTCTTTTTTTTTTTTTGAGTTGGAGTCTTACTCGGTCACCCAGACTGGAGTCCAGTGGCTGCTCCTGGCCACCACAGCCTCGTCTGCTGGGCTCCAGCGATCTTTCCGCCTTAGCCTTCTGAGCAGCCAGAATTACAGGCATGTGCTACCACGCGGCTGATTTTTTGATTTTTATTGTAGATGAGGTCTCACTGCCCAGGTGGGTCTTGAACTCATGGGATCAGGCAATCCACTCACCTCAGCCTCCCAGAGACACGCGATTACAGGCTGAGCCACCGAGCCCGGCCATCTGCTGTTATTCTAATTGGTCTTTCCTGGTAGGTAGTCTGGCCTTTTTCTCTTGCTGCCTTTAGGTTTTTTTCTTTTATAGCTACTTTGTTTAGGTGAATTATTATGTGTCTGGGAGTTGGTCTTCTCATTTGTTGTCTTGCAGTTGTTCTCTGAATCTCTTGTGTTTGAATTTTTTCATGCTTGATGAGATGAGGGAAGGTTTCTTGAAAGATTTTATGAAATGTTTGTTCCAGTGTGGCTTCTGTTTCTCTCTCTGCCTAAGAAAGCCCAATTACTCTTAGGTTTGGTCTCTTGAAGTGGTCATTCATTTCTTGCAGGTTTTGTTCTGTCTTTTTGAGCTTCCTTTCTATGCTTTTGACAGCTTGGGTTAGTTCTGTGACTTGGTCTTTGAGGTCTGAGATTCTTTCTTCTGCTTGGCTAATTCTGCTTTCCATGCTTATTAGTTTGTTATTTATTTCCATCACAGTATTCTTTACTGCTGTTATTTCTCTCATCAACTCCTTCCTATTGTCCTCTTGCCTTTCCTCAGTTTTTAAATTTCTCTCTATTAATATCTTGATTTCTGGGTTTGTTACATGTGACCCGTCATTCTGGGTTTGCTTCATTGTTTGTGTTCCAGAATCTGTTTTCTCAGTGTCTGATCTCACAGGGGTCTGTGTGAGTCCGAAATTCTTCTTTTGGTTTTTCTTCATTTTTGTGGTTTTTCCCCCCTCCCTACATTTTCCTTCTCTCCATGTCATCGTCTTCTTTAATATTGTTATTTGGGGTAGAGGATTTGGTTTTACTTCTGTTTGTTCAATCTCCTATTCTTTATGTATATCTTCTTACTTTGTTCAATTCTGGAGTTGCACTGTAGGTTGGGGGTGGTCCTTTTTGCAGTTTTGAGATTTACTTAAGGGGGGAGCTGTAATTCAAAATCTATCTGCAGGTCCTGGTATTCACTGACAGGTATATGGATAATCTAGTACCTACTTCCCACTGCCTTGGAATCTGTGTTTTCAGTGAGGCTGTAGGTTTACTCCCTGAAATTAAATGTGGTTAACATAGGGAAGAGAATGGAGTAGACAGTGGGTTGAAGAGGGAAGTGGAGAGATAGAGGAGTAAGGGGGAAACAAAGGAGTGTGCCAACAAGTAGAGAGCGAGACCTATACTGAAACAGATGAAAACAATAGACTACAGCTACAGTCTAACCAACTTCTATACCTAAAAAAAATAAAACATACAATGATGCCTACATACAAGCTAACCAACCACCTTATTGGTGTGCTGTTCCTCTATACAAATATACAGTTTACAGAGTGAAGAAAAGAGAAGAAAAGGAAGAGAAAAAAGGAACAATACAGTTGGAATAGAATTAAGTCATTAAACTAACAGAAACAATCAAACACACTCTGAGATTTATAGTTTAAGTCCAATGTCCTTTCAGCTCTGATTTCTAGCTTTCTTTTCAAATTGTAAATTAGTTTTCAGTTAGTGTCATTGCCCCTGGTCTGCTGTGAGGGACAGTTCTGATCACCCTCCATTCACCACTCTGGCCTGTGTCTGTTTTTCAAGCTTGTTTCTCCCTTTTCAATTTTGTTACCTGGAAACACCAGCAGGTGGTGCTATCTCAGCTACTCGCCCCAGAGGGGGTGGGACAGGACAGGAAACAGGCAGAGGCTGGGATGAAGATGAAAGCAACCTCAGGGCACATGCAAGGGGATCTAGAGCAGGCAGGACATCTCAGTCACAGGAGAGGTGGCAGAGATCCCAGCAGATCTTGCCTTCAGGGGCTTCAAGAACTAAAGTCATGAATCGCCTCTGGCCTGGGAGGTGCAATGTGCTATGGCCTCCACGGAGGCCAAGGCAGTGGTAATGGCGGCTGCTCTGTCTGTGCTGCAGTGGCTGTGAAGACCCTGGGATGCCCAGTGGTGGCAATGGCCTAGCTCTGTATGAAGAGTAGGCTGCGATGTTGGTGTCTGCAGTCCCCGGGGAGAGAGCCAGAGACCCAATGCATTCTTCTTTGCAGAGGGTTTCATAGAACAGGTTGCCCATTCCCATCTCTGCCTCCAGGGAAGCATCATACCCCAGCAGACAAGACTCCAATTCCCATAATGAATTTAAAA